>JASVEL010002785.1:0-62664 GCA_032618575.1 Nicotiana noctiflora
CTTCGTATGGGAAAAGCTGTAACTACAACAATAGGATGACACTGAAAATAAGGCCTTAATTCCTAGATGCCATAATTAAAGCTAATGCTAACTTTTCCAACTGTGGATACCTTGTTTCCGCATCTAATAAAGTCTTACTTACATAATAGATAGGAGATTGTTTACCATGGTCTTCACGAACTAAGACAACACTTACCGCTACCTCTGAAACTGCCAAATAAATAAGTAACTTCTCACCTTCTTTTGGCTTTGCCAATAGAGGAGGGTTTGACAAATAAGTTTTCAAATCCTTAAGAGCTCGTTGGAAATCTTCATTCCATTCGAAATGACCCTGTTTCTTAAGTGCCGAGAAAAATTTAAAGCATTTTTCAGAAGACTTAGAAATAAAGCTCCCTAGGGCCGCGATTCTTTTAGTCAATCGTTGAACCTCCTTTTTATTTGTAAGGATATCGGGTATTTTCTTCGATTACTTTAATCTGCGAAGGATTCACCTCAATACCATGGTTAGAAACAAGAAAAGCCAAAAATTTACCTGATGCTACACCCAACGCATATTTTTCTGGGTTAAGCTTCATATTGTACTTACGCAAGATTTCAAACGTGGCAAATAAATGAGAAATGTGATCGGCAGAATGTTGGGTTTTGACAAGCATATCATCTATATATACTTTCATGGTTTTTCCTAAATGTTCCTGAAACATTTTAGTGACTAACCTTTGATAGGTTGTACCAGCATTTTTTAAATTACTTCATAACAGTAAGTCCCCCGGTCAGTATGAAAGAAGTCTTTTCTTCATCATCAGGGTGCATTTTAATTTGGTTGTACCCCGAATATGCATCTAAAAAACTTAGGAGCTCATGACCTGCAATTGCGTCTTCCATTTGATCTATATGGGGTAATGTGAAAGAATCTTTAGGGCAAGCTTTATTTAGATCAGTATAATCTATGCAAACTCGCCACTTACCATTTTTCTTAGGTACGACCACCGTATTGGCTAACCATCAGGATATTTTACCTCGCGGATTGACCCAATTTGTAATAATTTCTGAACCTCATCTTGAATTACTTGATTTTTGAAGGCTCCTTGGTTTCTTTTCTTCTGCTTGATTGGAACAAAAGATGGATCCACGTTGAGTTTATGAGTCATCAGCTCCGGTGGTATACCTGTCATATCAGCATGGGACCAAGCAAAACAGTCCCCGCTAGTTTTTAAAAATTCAATTAACATGCCTCGCCTGCCAGGCCTTAGATTAATCCCTACGTAAACTTTCCTTTCAGGCCATTGTTCAAATAAAATTACTGCTTCGAGCTCTTCTATTGTTGTCTTGATGTTTTCATTTTCCTCGGGTTCCTGAATGACATTAGGTCTCGAGTCTAAATCCATTTTTTCAGTGGATTTTTGTTTGTTGCTGCCTCCAACTATTCCTACGGTACTCGTACTTGCCGCAACGTTGATGCTCCTGGCTGTTTGTTGATCTCCTCGAATTTGACATATTCCCCAAGGCGAGGGAAACTTGATGAATTGATGTAAAGTTAATGGGACAACATCCATATCATGAATCCATGGTCTCCCCATGATTAAGTTATAAGCCATTTCCATATTCACTACCTGAAATTTAGTTTCTTTAACGACACCTGCAACATAAGTTGTTAAAATTAATTCACCTATCGTTATCATGTTTGTGTTATCAAAGCCTGATAACGTATGTGCTTTGGGAATCATTCTATCTTCAGCTTGTATTTCCTGCAACACTCTTAGCAAAATGATGTTGACAGAACTTCCCGGATCAATTAAAACTCGCTTCACATTAGTATCATGCACGAGTAATGATATAACCAATGCGTTATTGTGAGGAGTGATCATTCCTTTTGTATCGGCATCATCAAAAATCATACTTTCATCCTCTAAGGTTTGGCGTACTTGCTTCCCGTGTGTAATAACCACTTTAGAAATTTTATTTGAAGCCGTGTACGTTACTCTTTAAATATCCTCTCCTCCATTGACGACATTTAATGTCCTCTTTGGAAATGGTGTGTTTGATGCAAGAGTATCTACATGAGAGGCTGGAGGGGAAGGAACTATGCTAACATTGTTCAAATCCCCTTGAACGTGAGGGATCTGGTTTTCAACAACATTGTTGTTGTTGGTGTTGATGCTGTTTGACATGATGTTAACCACAAGTAAAGTGTGTAAGCTTTTAGAAAGAATAAATTATCAGAATACCGGTAACGGAACCAATTTGTTTAACCAAAATATAGAACTTCGATTAAAACCAGAAAATAATAGAAAAATTGGGTTACTGATAATCAAGAGATCGAAAAATGTAACAAGCTTTCAATAATCAGAATGAACAGTAAAGAAAAATTGTATTTCAGTACGCTTTCAATAGTTGATTGTGTCCACAATTGGTAGAGCTTCCTCCTTTTATAGCTGACTCTAGGTAGGAGAATAAAACCTAGGTTTTAATAAGATAATTATGAGTAATAAATGACATTAAATAGGTTATTACACAATCATTCTTATTAAATGCTAATTCTTCAACGTATTAGGTATTTAATGATTGAATTTGGACTTCTTTCTGCCTCCAGATCCATGCTTTAAATGCTTTTTGACCCGTTGCCTTTGAATGTCTTGAATAGATACGGAACTCGTATCTGTTTGCTCTTGGTATCCTTTGTCTTTAGAATCACGTTTCAACCCACTCTGAACAGATACGGGACTCGTAGTTGAATTACGTCCCGTGTCTAATTTGTCTCCTCGTACCTTTTATTTATCGTCTTTCGGAATGATAACCTTTTGACCTTTCCACGTGTTTTGCCACGTCAGAAAAAAGCTTTTTCCCAATACAACAATAAGTTTATTTTGCTGGTAGTTACTATTTTATCCTAAAGGAGAAAGCAGTTTAAGAAAAAACTAAATTTCCTGCTTCAAAATACCTCTAAATTTCCTGCACATTTTATGCTTTTGTTACATTTTAAGCTTCATATTAGTTTAGTTGTATGTCTTTTTAGAACTATCTTGCCCTTGTTAGTTTTAAAGTCTGTTTTTTGTTTGGATTATGCATTTCCCTTGCTATTTATACCTTTGTGATGTCTTATCGATGCGTAGGTCAAAGGTTCGTTATTTAAAATTCTAAATAATATGGTATTCCTGCGTCTACTGAATGTTGTAATTAGTTGCCTGAATGATCAGGTTTTATTATTTGGGAGTCCTCAACTGCAGTAAATATGAATATATGGATTCCCTTAGGCATCAATCTGGTTATACTAACCAGAAGTCTCGTGTTCGAGCCTTAAATATAGAAAAATCTTGTTTGAGAGTACTTCTCCCTTAAATGGGCCTTACATGTCGCTGATCCGAATCAATGATAGTAGCAACTAGCCACAAAATAATTATCGTCAGAAGCTAACAACAATGAATATTTGTTTGTTTGCATTTCGATATAGTCCTCACTGTAACTCAATCAGTTGGCTCAGTTTGACAGCTTTAAATTGAATTCTACTTGGGACAATATTACCCAACTAGTAAAAGCACCATTTTGTACAAAAACATCAGTTTGGTTATGTGGAACCTTTTGTGAAAATTATTTCATGGAAGTTGTTAAAAATAGCATTTGTGGAGCAGGGAGAATGATTATAACTAATGAAGATCGCCTTATTTTTGCTTACATCCTCCCCCTGTGAACTGGAATCAGTAATTAGGCTGAAGCACATGATCTTTAATTTTGAGCAGTACTAATAGGATGAATCATTGTATACCTGAAAGTGATTCAGAATTGAGTTAATGAACAGTACAAAAATCCGTAGAAAATTACTAGAGAGGTGGAAGAATTAAGAAATTAAGCGCAACGAGCAGATTGGACTAGCCTTGGAGCAGTGCTTCATGATCTAAGACTGAATAATTTTAGAATATATACATATAAAACAAATAAGTTGAATTTTTAAGGAGACTAGGATCATCTTTTTGTTAGTATTAAAATTTTTAAACCAGTATCACAAAGAAAAGCAAGGTAACTGTCACCGTTTGAATGTACATAGTGCATGTTCTGCTGATGTAGCTACTGATGGTGCACCAATTGTTGATGTTGTTGTTGCTAGTGCACCATTGGATGATGTATTTATTGTTGGTGCATGTTCTATGTTTTAAATTCACAAAATTAAAATAAAGGTAAGGTATTTACTAATTCAAGCCTTATTCAATGGGAGGTAGTTTGATATTATTGAACAATGCGTTGGACTGTATTGAACAATGCGTGGGAAGAGAGTAGCGGACGCTCATAGAAAAAGAATTGGCTCGTGGAACATAGGCACTCTGACAGGAAAGTCCATTGAGTTGGCAAAGGTTCTTCAGAAGAGGAGGGTCAACATAGCCTGTGTCCAAGAGACTAGGTGGAAAGAGTCAAAGGCGAGGAATGCAAACAAGTTTAAGCTGTGGTATTCTGGGGTCGTGAGAGGTAAGAATTGACTGGGCATCTTGGTGGATAGGGATCTAAGAGAATCCGTGATTGAGGCTAGGCGGGTGAATGATAGGTTAATATCTAGTTTTGGACATGGACGCGTCTTACAATTTTCTTCTAGGAAGGCCATGGATTCACGCAGTCGGAGCTGTACCCTCCACCTTACACCAGTTGGTAAAGTATGAGCATAATGGCCAAGAGATCGTGGTCCACGGAGAAGATGAACAATCAATCTATCGAGACCCATCAATCTCATGCCTCGAAGCAAGAGAAAAAAGCGAGCACATAGTCTACCAGGCCTTTGAAGTGGTGGTTGCCGATCAACATGAAGAAGGAGACCCTTGTCCCCAACCCTTCCTTTCTAATGTGTCAATCATGGTGGCCAAAGAAATGATTTGACGAGGGTGCCTTTCCTAACCCACGTGTTTCCCCTGTATTTTTTATTACCTAATAACCAAAAGATCTTCCAGTTTACAATTGAAATCACACTTTTACAATCATAAACAACAAGCTTAATTACTTAACAAGTTTACAATTTACAACACCCGACATACATTTACATAAGATCATAATCCCACATTCATTGTCTACGGAGCCTCTAAGATATAACAGGATGATACAATACTTGCCGATAACAAGACTCCGACTATACCTTACACAAAATTAAAATAAGACTCCAAAATAGAAGTGGCATGAGCCACGCAAGGCCCCGAGAGGAAAGAGGCTCACCAAAACGGCCAGTGGAAGATGGAGAGTGCTATTGCCGATGAACTGAAGTACCTGCTATGGAACCACCTACAATCATAACATGAATGTAGCGCCCCCGGCAAAATACACTGGAATTGTACTGGTATGTATGAACAAGCTTTATCCTAAGTAAACTCAAGCCATAGACAACTAAGTCACGGTAAAAACAACAAACAAATACATAAAGAAATAACGAGGCAAGCCAAACATGTTCCCGCACTTACTTTCTTTCAAGTAGTCCTCAACCGATATACAAATAGAAATCAACAATGAAAGCAACAACCAAACACACAGGGAAAGCACAATCAAGCCAAACAAAGGGGCAATCAGTGCCCCACAGGTTACAAACTCTCCTTTCACAATGCCTCATCAATGATTTCACAATTGTATTCATATCGATTTCAAAGGCGATTTCGATCGCTTTCCACCCTTATTACCTCATCCACCCTTATTACCTCGGCCACCCTTATCACCATAACCCACACCTTATTACTTCGTGTTGCGGCGCGCAACCTGATCCCACCGTACAGTTTCAAATCACAACAATAACCAAAACACCTCACAAAGATCACAAACAAAGACAATAAGCAACTTATAATTATTTCATGTTTCCACAATACTTTTCAAGCCACTACCACCACAATGTTACAATGTTTCCATATTTAACAATACTAATCCCATTATGTTCAACAATTCATAAGAAATTCGAGTTGTTTAATTAATTTTCCACAAGAAGCCAAGTATACTATTACTACCATTGTTCCCAATTCTATCATTTACGATTTCCTTTTTATCATTCGTCTCTCAACTCATACCACATAACACATAATCAACCAATCAAACATCGAATAACTCAATCAAAAGAATATCACAACAATCCACATAACTATCATGTACCAAATAATCTTATACACCAAACAAGGCGATTTCACAAGGATCAAAGTTAGCCATACATACCCCGTTTAAGCTTTCCTTAAGTTACTACGACGTTTCGGAAATTCTAGCAATCCCAACCTACTTGAAACATAGCAAAATCAAAACACAATTTAGGAAGACATTCATGGTTTCAGCTCCTTGCAGCATTTTATCAAACACTAGTTGGGCATCTTGATTTTTAATACTCTTTTACAAGATTTTTCTTCATTCCAAAACCCAATGTTTACCTATTTATGTTCATCAATCTTCCCACAACTCTATTTGCACATGCATGTATACATAATACTACTATACCAAGAATTATACATCAATGACCCCATCTCACAACCTCTACAATACCAACATAACCAAGGTTAGGCACCTATGGCTCCCAAATCCCATTAATTCTAATGTATGTATCTGACAAGATGATAGACATACCTCTTGTAGTAAGAATTTTAAGAATCCCCACGTGTGGTGTTCTTGAAGAATTCAAGGATTTGAAGGAAAATCTAAGGATTTGAAGATTAATCCTTGTTTGTATAAGTGTTTAAGGGGTAGAAATTACTCAATGTACTCTAAAAACCTTACCTTAGATCATAGGGAAGAAGTTTGGGACGAAACCCCCTTGAGAGAGCAACCCATAGCCCCAAAAATGAGTTGGGAACACTCTAGACCGGTCTTGGGGTATTAAAACATTCTAGGTGCGCGAAGTTTTGCCCAGACGCACGAATCTTTGCAAACTTTGCGCGTTTTTCTGAGCATTCTGCCTCAGACGCGTGAAGTACGCGCGAAGTTTCAAAGTTCGTGCGAGTTTTCGCGCATGTGACACCTTACGAGTAAAATGAACATAACTTTCTGTATAGACCTCTAAATGACGAACGGTTTTTTGCTTTGGAAACTAGATGCAAAGAGCTTTAATCTGAGACGTTGATCCTCACACAACTCCTTATATAACTGGAGATATGATCGTTCAAAGTGAGGTCTTGTGTGCACTCATCTACATATTTCGTCTAATATGCAATTTTCCAACTTGGCTTAGACTTAGGCCTCTCCTTAGTCCCAAATCACTTATATTAAAACTTATACACTTATTAACATATCCAATTGATATACCATAATATCAAAAATCCGTATTTGCATACGAGATAAAATAATTTAGCCTACATTTGCACGATGTAATCTTAAATTACTCGAAAAACAATTTTGGGGCCTTACATTCTCCCTTCCTTAGGATCATTCATCCTTGAATGAGGATTAACGTCCATTCACTAGCCATATTTATGTTACTGCAGCTTGTTCACATTATGAAATGTATCAACAGCCACGAATATGGCTAACTCCATATATTTCCGAAAATTTTGCCAGAGTTTCCTTTGTAACTCGGCCTATCCACCTGGCAGAGAGCCCCTGAAACACATTTCAAAGCAGCATTATACCGTACACATTTCACATTAATCATTAACTTATCACTTGAGTTCTTACAAAAACTTCATTTTCCAAAAAAAAAGTGTTTACACAATCGCTACTAAACTTGTTCAAACAGATGGGGATATTTTTCTCTCATCTCATCTTCCGCTTCCCAAGTGACTTCCTCGACTTGTTGATTTCACCACAACACCTTGACTGAAGCAATTTCTTTACTTTGCAATTTACGGACTTGTCTATCAAAAATAGGAATCAGAATTTCTTCATACGATAATTCTTCAGTAACCTTGATGTCTTCAACTGGCACGATGGTGGACGAATCTCCAACAACTTTCCTTAACATAGACACATGGAACCCGGGTGCACTAAGGATATTTCAGGGGGTAACTCCAGTCTATAAGCAACTTATCCGATCCTTTGAATGATCTGATAAGGCCCGACATATCTAGGACTCAGCTTCCCTTTCTTCTCAAAACGCATGACTCCTTTCATAAGAGACACCCTCAAGAATACACAATCATCTACTTCGAACTCCAATTTTCCTCGACGTACGTCCGCATAGAATTTATGGCGACTTTAGGCAGTTTTCATCCTTTCCTTAATGACCTTAACTTTCTTAAGAGCCTGGTAAACAAGATCTGGCCCTAGCGACTCCGCTTCACCCACTGCAAACCACCCAATTGGTGACTTACACCTTCCGTACAATGCCTCAAATGGGGCCATCTGAATGCTAGCATGAAATTTATTATTATAAGCAAATTCTATAAGTGGTAAGTGTTCATCCCAACTATCTTTGATATTTAAGACACAAGCCCGCAACATATCTTCAAGCGTCTGAATAGTTCGCTCGGCTTGACCGTCGGTCTACGAATGGAAAGTTGTACTAAGATTCACCTGAGTACCCAAACCTTGCTGAAATTTCTTTCAAAAATTAGCTGTGAACTGGGCCCCTCGATCCGAGATAATAGAAAGCGGAGTGCCATGAAGCCTTGCTATCTCCTTGATATACAACTTAGCTTATTGCTCTGCAGTATCAGTGGACTTGACTGGCAGGAAGTGAGTTGATTTGGTGAGTCGATCCACTATTACCCGAATTGAGTCGAATTTACGCTGAGTGCGAGGCAATCCCACCACGAAATCCATATTGATCATCTCCCATTTCCACATTGGTAATTCTATAAGATGAGTTAATCCACCGGGCTGCTGATGCTCGGCCTTCACTTGCTGACACTTCGGGCATTTAGATATAAAGTTCGCCACATCCCTTTTCATACAGTTCCACCAATAAATCTCCTTAAGCTCATGATACATTTTCGTAGAACCTAGGTGCACGGAATACCTGGAAATATGAGCCTCCGCTATCACCCTTTCCCGGAGCTTATCCTCATCCGGGACACACAACCTACCTTGACATTGCAATACACCATCCTCGCCGCTGAGAAAAAAATGCCGAAGTCTTGTTATTCACAACTGCTTCCTTTATCTGAGCCATTGTTGTATCCATTATGCACCATAACATTCCCCTCGTCTGATGCCGAAATGTGAACCCCAAAGCTGGCCAAATGGTAAACATTCCGAGCCAGGGGTCTCTGATCCACCCCCAAACGAGCCAAACTACCCATGGATTTTCGCCTAAGAGCGTCAGCCACCACGTTTGCCTTCCCTGGATGGTACAAAATATTTATATCATAATCCTTGAGCAATTCTAACCACCGTCGCTGCCTCAGATTCAAATCCTTCTGTTTGAACAAATACTAGGAACTGTTGTTGCCGCCATATTTTCAAAGCAAACACAACTGCTGCAAGCTCCAAATCATGCGCCGGATAATTCTTCTCGTGATTCTTGAGTTACCTGGAAGCATAAGCTATGACCTTTCTGTGCTGCATCAATGCACACCCCAAACCAACCCTGGAGGCATCACAATAAACCACAAACCCCTCTATGCCTTCTGGCAAGGCCAATACTGGTGCCGAGGTCAACCTTGACTCCAATTCTTGAAAAGTTTTCTCACAAGCATCGGACCACTAGAACTTAACTCCTTTCTGCGTCAATTTAGTCAACGGGGAGGCGAGGGTTGAGAATCCCTCCACAAACCTCCGATAGTACCCTGCTATACCCAAGAAGCTACGAATCTCCGTCGGGGTCGTGGGTCTAGGCCAATCTTTCACTGCTGCAATCTTCCGGGGATCCACCTGAATCCCTTCACTGGAAACAACATGACCCAGAAAGGCTATGGACTCCAACCAAAATTCACATTTTGAAAATTTAGCATACAATTGGTGCTGATGAAGGGTCTGCAATGCTGCTCTGAGGTGAATGGCATGAACCTCCCTGCTCCGCGAGTGATTGAGGATCTCGTCAATGAATACAATCACAAAGGAATCTAAAAATGGCTTGAAAACTTGATTCATAAGGTCCATGAAAGCTGCCAGGGCGTTGGTTAGCCCAAAAGACATGACCAAGAATTCAAAGTGACCATATCGAGTTTTAAAGGCGGTCTTTGGAATATCCTGTTCTCTAATCTTCAATTGGTGATACCCGGACCGTAGATCAATTTTAGAGAACAACTTTGCTCCTTTCAATTGGTCGAACAAATCATCTACCCGAGGCAAAGGATATTTATTCTTGATGGTGACTTTGTTAAGTTGGCGATAATCAATGCACATTCGAAGTGACCCATCCTTTTTTCTGACAAAAAGACCCAGAGCACCCCACGGCGACACACTCGGTCGTATGAACCCCTTCTATAGTAAATCCTTCAGCTGTTTCTTTAACTCTCTTAACTCTGTTGGCGCCATCATGTATGGTGGAATGGATATTGGCTAAGTATCTTGCAATACATCAATCCCGAAATCAATCTCCCTATCAGGCAGAATCTTTAGAAGCTCACCCAAAAATACTTCAGGAAACTCATTCACGACCGGCACAGACTCGAGGGCAGACACATCTAATGTGGTGTCCGTTACCTGGACCAAATGATAGATACACCCCTTCTTAATCATATTTGAAGCCTTAAGGTAGGAAATAAACCTACCCTTTGGCACCACACCATTTGTTTTCCGCTCAACAACCGACTCGTTAGGGAACTCGAGCCACATGACTCTCGTCTGACAGTCAAGCTTGGCAAAGAATGAATAAAGCCAGTCCATCCCTATGATTACGCCAAAATATACCATTCCAAGCTCGATAAAATAGGCCGTGGTAACACGACCACTCACCGTAACAACACAATCCCTATAAACTCGTGAGGCTGTAATAGAATCACCAACCGGAGTTGATACAGAGAATGACTCATGAAGCTGTTCGGGTTCTATCCCAAAACATGAAGCAATAAATGGGGTGACATAAGACAAAGAGGACCCCGGATCAATAAGAGCATAACAATCAACAGCCTGAACAGACAAGATACCTATGACAAAATTTGGGGAAGCCTCAGCACTATGGTGGCCACTCAAAGCATAGAATCGGCTAGGTCCACCCCTACCACGAGCTCTACCCCTAGCCGCATCGCATCCTGGTAGAGCTGGAGGACGCTCTGATGATGTAGCAACTAAAGAACCGGATGACTGGGCAGATCCCCTACCCATACCCTAACTGAGCGCACGACAGTCCCGCTGGATGTGACCTCTCACCCTGCACCTATAGCATTATCGGGATATCTAGATAGCAAGTCTCTATGAAATCTCCCACACTTGGGGCATGTGGTCCTCCCCTGCTGCTGAGACCTCACTCCTGGACGACCGTACTGATGGGACCTCCTACTATCTGAACTTGGTCTCGACTGACTACTCTGTTGATAACAGTGCACGAATGGTGGTGTACTCACTGAGGTCTGAACATATGACTGGGATGGCCGTGATGACCATATCCTTGGAACTGGTCTCCCTGAGTGACCCATTGACCGGGCCTTGCTGCTACTCTCCCTTTCTGCACGAATCTTCAACTTCCTCGCCTATGTGGCCTGAGCAAAACCCACAATCTTCCCATACTTCATATCTAAGTGAAAAGCCGTTGTAGCAACCTTATTTACCACCAAAGGACTAAGGCCCTCAAAAAATCGCCAAACCCGAGCATCCATGATTGACAATAACTGAGGAGCATACTTGGAAAATCTCACGAACTCCATGTGGTACTCCCAAACACTTATACTGCCCTATTTGAGAACCTCCAACTCAGTGGCACGGGCTGCCAATTTCTCGGCAGGCAAGAAATGGTCCATGAAGGCATCTACAAACTTATCCCATCTATCCGGAGGCCTCCCCTCCTCACGTGAATCCTCCCACATCTCAAACCACAAACGCGCTGCTCTCTTCAGCCTATATCTTTGTATCCTTCATCACTCTAAGGGTCTTATATATATCCTCAAGGAAATCCTACGGATCGGCTTCTGGGTCTGTGCCTGAGAATTCTGGAGGGGCCAATCACAGAAGCTGGTGGACTCTAGAATCGGAGGAATCTCCCTGTCCGCTGGAGGATGCAGGGGCATCATGAGATCTCTGGGCCTGGGCGGCCACTAACTGGGTCAACATACGGATGGCTCCTCTAAGGTCCTCATCAGAAACACCGGGACCAGAAGCTGGAACTATATCAGAATCAGGAATATTGGCAGGAGGGATGGTGGCACCCTTCGCCGCAGCCAGAATATGAATGCTTGGTTCTAGAATAGATGGACCGGTAGATTTAAGACCGGTGAGTCATTCTCACCCACTATATCAGGTACATGATTCATAGCCACACTTGGGGTGGCATTTGCCCCAAGGCTGAGTCTAGATATCTTCTTAGGCGCCATATTCTGAAAATTTTGGAACAAGGAATGAATTAGACATAAATACTTTCACTTTTCACTTCACCGCATGATGTAGAATAACAAAGAAATGGGTAGTTTCCTAAATGTCCGTGCAGCCACTAATTATAGATATGGTCGACAACACACCGATAAGAAGGGGGCTACTAGACACGGCTCCGAGACATCCTAGGACACTTTAAAACCTAGCTCTGATACCAAGTTTGTCCCGCCCCAAATCGATGGACATCATAGGAGCCCGACCGGGTAGACCCAGTCAAGCGGACCTGGGTGCCTTTCCTAACCCACGTGTTACCCCAATATTTTTCATTACCTAATAACCAAAAGATCTTCTAGTTTATAATTGAAATCACACTTTTACAATCATAAACAGTAAGCTTAATTACTTAACAAGTTTACAATTTACAACGCCCGACATATATTTACATAAGACCATAATCCCACATTCACTGTCTACGGAGCCTCTAAGATATAGCAGGATGATACAATACTTGCCGGTAACAAGGCTTCGGCTATACCTTACACAAAATCAAAATAAGACTCCGTAATAGAAGTGGCATGAGTCATGCAGGGCCCCAAGAGGAAAGGGGCTCACCAAAACGGCCAGTGGAAGATGAAGGAGTGCTACTGCCGATGAACTGAAGTACCTGCTACGGATCCACCTACAATCATAACACGAATGTAGCGCCCCCGGCAAAAGGGGCGTCAGTACACTGGAATTGTACTAGTATGTATGAACAAGCTTTGTCCAAGTAAAATCAAGCCATAGACAAGTAAGTCATGTTAAGAACAACCAACAAATACAAAAAGAAATAACGAGGCAATCCAAACATGTTCCCACACTTACTTTGTTTCCAGTAGTCCTCAACCCATATAAAAATAAAAATCAACAATGAAAGCAACAACCAAACACACTAGGAAAGCACAATCAAGCCAAACAAAGGGGCAATCAGTGCCCCACAGGTTCAAACTCTCCTTTCACAATGCCTCATCAATGATTGCACAATTCTATTCATATCAATTTAAATGGCGATTTCGATCGCTTTCCACCCTTATTACCTTGTCCACCCTTATTACCTCGGCCACCCTTATCACCACAAACCACACCTTTTTACTTCATGTTGCAGCGCAACCCGAACCGACTGTACAGTTTCAAATCACAACAATCACGACAATAACCAAAAACCATCACAAAGATCACAAACAAAGACAATAAGCAACTTACAATTATTTCATGTTTCCACAATACTTTTCAAGCCACTACCACCACAATGTTACAATGTTTCCATATTTAACAGTACTAATCCCATTATGTTCAACAGTTCATAATTAATTCGAGTTGTTTAATTAATTTCCCACAAGAAGCCAAGTATGCCATTACTACCATTGTTCCCAATTCTATCATTTACGATTTCCTTTTTATCATTCGTCTCTCAACTCATACCACATAACACATAATCAACCAATCAAACACACAGTAACTTAATCACAAGAATTTCACAACAATCCACATAACTATCATGTACCAAATAATCTTATACACCAAACAAGGCAATTTCACAAGGATCAAAGTTAGCCATACATACCTCGTTTAAGCTTTCCTTAAGTTACTACGACGTTTCAGAAATTCTAGCAATCTCAACCTACTTGAAACATAGCAAAATTAAACACAATTTAGGAACACATTCATGGTTTCAGCTCCTTGCAACATTTTATCTAACATTAGTTGGGCATCTTGATTTTTAATACTCTTTTACAAGATTTTCCTTCATTCCAAAACGCAATGTTTACCTATTTATGTTCATCAATCTTCCCACGACTCTATTTGCACATGCATGCTTCCATAATACTACTATACCAAGAATTATACATCAATGACCTATCTCACAACCTCTACAATACCAACATAACATAGGCTAGGCACTTATGGCTCCCACCTCCCAATCTTACATGAATAATCACCATAGAGTAGTTAGAGATGATAGACATACCTCTTGTAGTAAGAATTTTAAGAATCCCCACTTGTGGTGTTCTTGAAGAATTCAAGGGTTTGAAGGAAAATCTAAGGATTTTGAAGATTAATCCATGTTAGTATAAGTGTTTAAGGGGTAGAAATTACTCAAAGTACTCTAAAAACCTTACCTTAGATCATAGGGATGAAGTTTGGGACGAAACCCCCTTGAGAGAGCAACCCATAACCCAAAAAATGAGTTGGGAACACTCTAGACCGGTCTTGGGGTATTAAAAATTTCCAAGTGCGCGAAGTTTCGCCCAGACGCGCGAAGCTTTACAAACTTCGTGCGTTTTTCTGAGCATTCTGCCTCAGACGCGCGAAGTACGCGCAAAGTTTCAAAGTTCGTGTGAGTTTTCATGCATGTGACACCTTACGAGTAAAATGATCATAACTTTCTTTATACAACCCAAACCTCGGTCGTGATGGCGCCCAACACATTGCTAGGCAAGCCCGACCATTTTTCAGATAACCGTTCAATTATTAAATAAGATTGATCCATTTAGAGTTAACTAGACTATTTTTATAACAATAATGATAATGCAAAAATAGAAATAACTGAAATACAGCACAATGAATCCGGTGTCACAAGTCTGAGCCTCTAACATAAGAGTAAATCCAATACAACTGATAACTAACAGGAAAACCAAGAGATAAATAGAGGAATGGAGAGATCGGGTCCTGCAGATGCCAGCAGCTACCTCGATAACTCCTCAGCTGATAGTAAAAGGAGCAGTATATAGCTTAACTGCCCTCCTGGATCCATGTATCTGCACACAAGGTGCAGGGAGTAGAGTGAGTACTTCTAACTCAGTGAGTAGTAATCAATAAATAATAACTGAAAGTAAGAACACATGTATGGACACTAAACAGTTCTAAGAATAACTGTATAGGTAAATTATTTCTAAAATGGTAAGTGTGATTCCAGTCTACTACTATCTTACATTGATCCAACACTGATCTAAATCTGCTGTGGCGTGCATCCTAATCCAATATAATAGATATACTGCTGCGGCGTGCAGCCCGATCCAATAATATATAACTGCGCTCACTGGGGGTGTGTGCAGACTCCGGAGGGGCTCCTTCAGCCCAAGCGCTATAATACTGCGGCATGTAGTCCGATCCACATATATATCACTGCGGCTTGCAGTCTGATCCATTTATATATTACTGCGGCGTGCAGTCCGATGTATATATATTACTGCGGCGTGCAGTCCGATCCGTATATATATTGCCATATATAATACTGCAACGTGCAGTCCGATTCGTATATATATTGCCATATATAATACTGCAACGTGCAGTCCGATCCATATATATATTATGATATATAATACTGCGGCGTGCAGTCCGATCCAATACATGTATATGTATATACTGCTTCGGCGTGCAGCCCGATCCGGTATATGTATCAATACCTCGCTATGGGTCCTCGACCCCTCTCAGTCAATATAGACCTGGCCTCTTGGGTGCACTCAGCTAGAATAAGGTATTCAACCCTAGGTATTCTCGCTTAGAGTACACATCTAATACTGGTTCATGTCATGCTATACAACTATGAACATGACTAAGAGTACAATAGATATTAGTGTAATTTAGCTCCAAAGGCTTCCCTAAGGTTCTACAGATCGGCACAAGGCCCCAAATATGGCAACTAGCCCAATTATACAGATATAAGCTCAGTCTCAGTCATTTAGTACAGTGAACCAACAGTTGGGATGGACTATGTTTGAACCCCCAGTCCCAATATCACCACGCTCGTCACAAAACGCATGTGTCATCTCAACATAGCACTATATAATGCAAATACGGGGTTTCAAATCCTCAGTATATCATTCATTACTACCACTCACCTCGAACCGTCAAAAGTCGTAGCCCGTCTTGCGCTTGCCTCGCAAATCGACCTCTTCTTGTGCCAAATCTGATCAAAACCAATAAGGATACATCAAAATAGGCTAATGAATTATAACCCAATCGAAAGGACTCGAAAAACACCCAAAAACACAAAATTGGAAAAACCCGAGCCCCGGGCCCACACTTCGAAAAATTATGAAATTTACATTTCTGGAATCCTCATCTCGCCATAAATTTATGAATTCCATGGATTATTCTTGTATAAAAACATGTAATTAACTCATAAAACTTACCTCCAATGATTCCCAGTCGAAACCCCTTCATTTTCCGTCCAAAAGCTCTCAAGAATGACTAAAACTTGTGGAAAAATGGTTTGTTTTCGCGACTGAAATGTTTTAAAACATTCTGCCTAGGCATATTACTCATCGCGATCGTGGGAATTGCTCCGCGATCACAAAGAACAAATTTTTTGGCCCAAAAGTTACCCTTCGCGATTGCGGTGCATAATTCTTGTTCCTTCGGACAGGTTTCAGTAACGTTTTGCACACAACTCCGAATGACGAATGGTTTGATGTTCTGGAAACTTGATACATAGGGCTATAACTTACAATTGTTGCTCATTTCCTGAATCCTTATACATTTCGAGGTATAAGCTTCCCAATTTACACATGTGTATAAGAGATCCTTCTCGGAAAGCCTAGAGTATAACGTCCATAACTTTTGACACAAATGTCCACGTCACTTTTTCTTTAGCTTTATGAAAACTAAACACGATGAGCTACAACTTTTGTTTTTGAATCACCTCAAAATACCTTGTAGATAAAAAGATATGAGCTTCCAAAGTAGGATCAATGCAACAAAAATTTCCTTCTTCGCGATCGCGGAGCATTTCACGCGATCGCAATTCATCAATTTTTTTCGCACATTTTACTCACCGCGATCGCGACCCATTGTCCGCGATCGCGTAGAACACTGCTACAGACATAAACCAGCAGTTAAAAATGGCCTAGAAATAATCCGAAACCACCCCGAAACTCACCCGAGACCCCCGGGACCACAACCAAAAGCACCAACACGTCTTATAACCTTATTCAAACTTGTTCCAATCATCAAAACTCTATCGTTAACATCAAAATCGTCCCTTTTAAACAAATTCAAGCTTAATTTTAACTTTAACTTTCAAAATTCACATTCTATACGAAACCCAACCAAATGACGTCCGAATGACCTGAAATTTTGCGAACAAGTCCAAAATCACCTAACGAAGCTACTGCAACTCTCTAAATTCCATTCCGACTCCCGGATCAAAATATCACCTATCAACCGGAATTTGCCAAAATACTAGCTTCGCCAAAATAGGCTAACTTCTTCACCGGACCTCCAAAATTACTTCCGATCACTCTCCTAAGTCACAAATGATCCCCCGAAGCTAACCAAACCATCGGAATTCGATTCCGAGTCCTGTAACTCACAAGTCAACTTCAGGTTGACCTTTTTAAGTCAATCTTCATTCTAAGAGGCTATATGCCTTATCTTCAACCAGGTTCAGCCCAAATTCACCCGATATACTCTAATACATACATAGAAACATGAAACATCATAATAAGAGGAAAACTGTCACGCCCCAAATCGAGGGACATGACCGGCGCCTGACTAGGTAGCCCAGTCAAGCGGACCTGGGTGCCTTTCATTCCCACGTGTTACCCCTGTGTTGATTATTTCTCATTAACCAAATACCTTACCAA
Organism: Nicotiana noctiflora; assembly: GCA_032618575.1. Lineage (NCBI taxonomy): Eukaryota > Viridiplantae > Streptophyta > Magnoliopsida > Solanales > Solanaceae > Nicotiana > Nicotiana noctiflora. The sequence continues at coordinate 17,964 of JASVEL010002785.1, forward strand.
TTATAGCTGATTTCACAATATACAAACATAACCATGCGAGTGATTCATTAACAAGTTTACAGTTTTTACAACGCCCAACATAATATATACATGAGCCTCGAATCCCACAGTTTACATATCTACGGAACCTCTAGGATACAAACGACGATACAATACTTACCGGTAACAAGGCTCCGGCTATACCTTACACAAAATCAAAATAAAGTCTAAACAAGAGTGGCATGAGCCACGTAGGGCCCGAAAGGAAAGGGGCTCACCAAAACGGGCAGTGGAAGATGAAGGATGCTACTGCCGATGAGCTGAAGTACCTGCTACTGATTCACCTACAATCATAATACGAATGTAGCGTCCCCGGCAAAAGGGACGTCAGTACACTTGAATTGTATTGGTATGTATGGACAAACTTTGTCCCAAGTAAACTCAAGCCATTAAATTACATCAAAACTAATCAAGCCAGCCAACCATGTTTTCCACCTTTTACTCATTTAAGATAAGCCTCAACACAAACACGTTCAAGGTAAACAAATAGAACAACAACCAATGAACCACATAAATTGCAAGTAGTCAAACATAGGGGCAATCAGTGCCCCCCAGGTTGCAAACTCTCCTGCTGTCTCCTTTCACAATTTCACATCATTGATTTTTGTATCAATTTTCAATAGCGATTTCGATCGCTTTCCATCCTTATTGCCCCTGACCACCCTTATTACCTCGGCCACCCTTATCACCCCAACCCACACCTTATTTCCTCACGTTGCGGCGCGCAACACGACCCCACCTTACAGTTTAAAACACAACAATTTCAAACAGCAGATAAGGTACTACACACAATTTCAACAAGTTCAAATAAGCAACTTGCACATTGTTCCATGTTCTCAATTACTTATCAAGCCGGTATCACAACCAAGTTACAATATTTCCAAAATCAAAATATTCACACAAGTATGTTCAACAATTTTCCACAATTCAAGTGCTTCGTCTCTTTCCACAATAAACCAATTCTCAAGTGTATCGTTTCTTTTCCACAAGGTGCCATAAAGGCCATCGTAACCATTATTCACAATTCTTCACCAATTCCAATTCCCTTGTTATCTTTCAATTCATATTTCATACCACACCACATGTAGTTTAACATCAATTAGATACCCAACAACAAAATCAACAAATTACACACAATCTCTCAAATTAACACATACCAAACGAATTGCACACATAAGGGCGATTTCACAAGAATCAAAGTTAGCCATACATACCTCGATTGAGCTTTCCTTAAGTTACTACAACACTCCAAAAACTCTAGCAATTCCAATCTACTATGAAACATAACAAAATTAAACACATATTAGAAAGATATTCATGAAACTAGCTCATTTGAACAATTTATCAAACATTAGTTGAGCATCTTGATTTCGAATCCCCTTTTTAAGACTTCCTTCATTCCCTAACCCAATCTTTAGTTATTTAAGTTAAACAATCTTCCCATAAACCTAAGTTGTACATGTATGTATACACAATACTAATAAACCCAAGAATCATACCTCAATAACTCATCTTATACACCAAACTCGAAATTAAAACCCTAGGGTATAGAATCTTACCTCTTAGATGAAGAACTTGCTATTGGGTTCTTGATTCTTGAAGATTGATGCAAGATTTGGATGATTTGGATATTGGGTTCCTCCTTCTCTCTCTAAAATACTCTCACATCTCTCTAAAATCAGTAAGAAATGACCCCAAAATGAACCCCAAAGCCTATATATTGAAATGGGGTCGGGTTATAAAAATTAGAAGAATAACACTGCGATGTCAATTCTGCTATCGCAGAATGCACCGCAGAATGGACATGCGGGCCGCAAAATGCACCGCAAAATCGGCAGCCAAAAATGAGCTACACTGGTTCAATCTGCGGTCAAAATGCGGACCGCAGAACGAACATGCGGACCGCAGAATGAACATGCGGATCGCAGATTTGACCTGACACACGATCGCATTTTCCAGCCTTTGGTAATTTGATCATAACTTTGTGTAGGAATGTCCAAATGACGAACGGTTTGAAGCGTTGGAAACTAGACTCAAAGGGATTTCATTTGATATGCTATTCACAACATAAAAACTTATACATAATTATATATGATCCTTTGAAGTGGAGCTATGTGCGAATCCATTTGGAATTTTGGCGTATTTCGATAATTTTCCCATTTGGCTTACACTTGGGCTTCCATTTGGACCTCATATCACTTACCATAAGACTCATACTCATATTTATCAAGTCTAATTGATGTCCATCATGTTCATAGCACACAAAATATAATAATTAGCCTACGTGGCACCACAGAATCCTATATTACTTAGCGAAATTTTATGGGGCCTTACATTCTCCCCCCCTTAGGATCATTCGTCCTCGAATGAGGTGTATAGTATTTCCCAAACACTTTAACATCATACATCTCTTTTCTAACCTACTTTCAGTCTCAAAATTTTCACTAACTCCTAAATTTTTCAGAAATTTCGGCAGAGTTTCCTTTGTAACTAGGCCTATCCACCTGCCAGAGAATCACCAAAATCTTCTTAACCACACATCCACAACTGTACATAGCACCACAATGTATATATCCACAATCCTAGTCCCAGTATTATAAGAACTACATTAACATATGGATACCAGAACATGGACTACACAGTTTTACATCAAAATACCTATATGGTACATTCCAAGTCAAAACTAACTGGTATTCAATCAAACGAAAGTACTTTCCTTCCACGACACATTTATCCTTCCACGCGACATTATCGACTTACAAGCATTATCATAACACCTTCTCAAAAATAATATCAACTCCCAAACATACATAATAAGGATGACGGATAACATCTTGCATGAGATAACTATCCATTGACTTTACCTTTTTATAACTTCCACTGTACAATTTACACTCCACTGGATATTGCAATTCATGATAACAACAATAACCGACAATTCCATAACTTGGCATCATACCATCAAGGATGTCAGTTCATAGTAAACAAACAATCATGTGTTCATAATAGTCCTTACCAACCATTAATGTAATCGCAAAGGTGTTCATCAACAAGAATATAATTTCATTTCAATCAACAGTCCATATGAAGTCAAGCCATCATGAGTCTTGCTAGCAGTGCATCATATAGGATATTACCATGATTATATAGTTCAATCAAGTCAATTCATACCCACATTTTTTTATCACTATCTTCTTAGACATAAGCATATGGAAACACAAAGTACATGAGGAACAGTTATGGGGAATATCATACACCTATTGCAACCTAATGTGTAATACAGTCATGTTACATTTATTATCAACTCACATAACATTTAGGGGTACACTCACACTAAACTCTTGATGACCCTTAATAGTTACCCTAAGATATGATACCATAAACTCACCATAACTTTATCTATCCAATATATATGTGATCACACTATAAAGCTTTATATTTGACTTGTCTGAACTTACAATACCCAATGGATCTAATCCAACGAGGAACAACAGAGTTCAAGATTAGGCTGGAGTTCTTCAAGAATCCATTAATGCATTGGGTAGAGTACTATATGAGGTTGTATACTAAGAGACAGAAAATGTTACTACTAACAATACTAACATGGTTAATCATTATGACTACCTCAATTAATACACAAATGACGAATAAGAGTAAGTAGTACATGGGAAATAGGAACCATAAAGGAGGAATACTCAAGCACGTGAACCACTCATTTTCTAAAGTGTAGGAAAAATCCGTCGACCCCGAATAGGAATACTCTAACACCTTGAATGTGATATGGGATTCAAAATACACGAAGTTGAATTACACTCTTAACATTACTTGACACACAAAATCTATGCCACAAGCTTATAAGGATGAAAAGAATTGAACGCTTATGAGATTACCATATTCTAGACAACTTAACACTTCTTGGTAATTGATCATATACGAGGAAACTAAAAACTACGACCATTGTTTTTCATTCAAATCAACATGTTCATGATATGTACAAAAATCCGAAGTCATCTAATCTCAACCTTTCACGAGTGAAACTCAATAGCTAGGAAATTTTGATATTGGGACAAAAGCATGAATTGGTTAGATGGTTCTAATAGTTAACACGACGCTCCAGGGAGAAGGCAAATAACACTCATATCTAGCCAAGAAGGTGATATACCAAGAGTAGTAAAACTCTTCACACATGATAACGACATAGTCCAAGATTCTAGAAGTTGAGGGTGTGAAGAAAACCAAACTCAATAAGACAGTGCACAATAATCCCTGAAGGTTTGCAGATGTTCATGATGAGATCTCTATAGGTTTTGACTTGAAAAAGGAAGTGTCATAGTGATACATAGAAGGACATGTTATTTTATGGTTGTCGTACATGTGTAAGGAACTAGCACAATGAATTCACTAAAGAAGGAATAAATTTAACACATTGTGGAGACATAATCAGAAATTAATCATTGGTTATAAGCTGGACACACTTCTACTATATTAACTCCCCACTGCAATACATGACCATGCCACGAGCAACCACAATACTAGGACGGAGTGAGCTACTTACTGCGGGATGTTCCTAGTGGGCACAAAAACCATGGCGACACAAGATAGCTATGATGGCGATGTGAGGATCTCAATTTTTTTTTCCAGAGAGACTTTATGCACACGGTGACCATTTTGATTGATATGAACTCATATGATAGGCATTGAGATGTGCATATATGTTACTAGATAGTGAAAGGGTCTCATGATGATACTCGTAAGAGAGTAGATTGAATGATCAAGCCATATAAGACACACACAACTAAGTAAAAGAGTGACTCGAGAAGGATCACAAATCTTGGATTCTTTGCATGGAACTTGACACCACATGTACAAACCTTACGATGGTGCATGTATAGGCACAAGTGAGCAGATGTTGTCAATTTAAATGAGGCGTTTCTAAAAGAAATTCATCGGGAATAATCCTTTGTTAAGAATTTAGAAAAAGCAAGTAGGAAGTATCAATAGTGCTATAACTCAATTCTGGAACATAATTATACAGCTCAATTCCATAGGAGGTTGTAAATACTAGAACTGTGATAGGGAGACTCTGTAGATAATACGTCTCATTCAAAGAGTATGCATGTGCATGAATTGTTTTGTAATTTAGATTCTTTTTAAGAACATATCTATGCAAGGACAAGGAAATCATAAGGGTTTAACAAAAAGTTTAAACAATCGCCACATTACCAAATAAAATGGATCACATAGTTTTTTTTTTTTTTTTTTTTATTTTTTTTTACATAATTTCCATACCTCTAGGTTGCATTTCATAGCCCTTCCATAGGGTTCACATATAAAATTATTCACCTATACGCTTCATACAATAATAAGGAAATCACAATTACGAATCAAACACTTTAAATGATCACCACATTATCAAATAAAAGAATCATGCCATTTTCTCGTATATTTGTCCGTCGGCTCTTGGGGCCATAATTATCACATCAGTCTTGGCACTAGGCCACATTCCATAACACAGTCTCTTCTTCCCCACATTTCACATCATTTCCGCATATTTCACATCAACATCATAATCCGTTTCATATTTTCTCATGTCACAAATATTGTCAGGTACAATTTCATTTCGAGTTCTTGACACATTGTCTATACTCTGTTTCTCAAAAACATTTGACTTATTTCAACATCTCTATGCAAATAGGACTTCACACAGTTTTATTTAATATATGTTGCTTCAATTTCAATTTAAGGCCTTCACATTTCAATACGTGATTCATACCCCTTGCACCCATTTTAAGTTGTCAATAATAGCACATTGATCATATTGGAATGCATCTTTCACAAAATTGGGTCACAACACCAATTCATGTAAAGTATCAAATACAGCTAGAGTCCAACATCTAGTCTTACCACATTTCCACAGTCACTTACTTCATTTCCAAACATCTTTATACATTACCAATGACTAGACGCAATCAAACAAATACCTTTGGTACACGTAACAACATTTTGGAAGAATCAACCATAACAAGTTTTCTCACAAAATTTGGCATCAAAATATCAATTCAAACTTGACTTGAAGTCAAGACATTTTAGCACATAGTTCACATTCTTTACATATCCTCATCTTCCAAGAATAATATATTAAACAAATGAAGAAGTACCTCCCACATATATTTTCACAGTAATAATTCGCTTAACATAACAAAACGGGTACTGCATAAATTATATTTTGAACCTGCAACATTTATGCGGACACCATGGAAGCTTAATTTCTAAGAGACGGGGTTTTAGCCGTACATATTGATGATATACTACACGATCTGGTGGTGCAGTGACATTAGTGGGAACAAGGGTACTCTCCTAAACAACAAGTTCTACCAATCACTCCATGGCTCATCACATTCTTCTAACAAGTCCTTGGGTGATCCACTTGGACTCAATGGTGAGATAAATCTCACCTTACATGCTTCAAATTCACAGATTATGGTATCAAAATTACCAATATTGAGGTTAATACTTAGAGAGGAAATTAGCTCCATATCTTGAGCCATATCGCACGATATGGAATATCAAAGAAATGGGTAAATTCCTAAATGCCCGTGCAGCCCCCAACTTATATGATGTGGTCGACAACACACCGATAAGAAGGGCGCTACTAGACACGGCTCCGAGACATACTAGGACACTTAAAAACCTTAGGCTCTGATACCAAGTTTGTCACGCCCCAAATCGAGGGACATGACCGGCGCCTGACTAGGTAGCCCCAGTCAAGCGGACCTGGGTGCCTTTCATTCCCACGTGTTACCCCTGTGTTGATTATTTCTCATTAACCAAATACCTTACCAATTATAAGTGATTTCACAATATACAAACATAACCATGCGAGTGATTCATTAACAAGTTTACAGTTTTTACAACGCCCAACATAATATATACATGAGCCTCGAATCCCACAGTTTACATGTCTACGGAACCTCTAGGATACAAAGGACGATACAATACTTGCCGGTAACAAGGCTCCGGCTATACCTTACACAAAATCAAAATAAAGTCTAAACAAGAGTGGCATGAGCCACGTAGGGCCCCGAAAGGAAAGGGGCTCACCAAAACGGGCAGTGGAAGATGAAGGATGCTACTGCCGATGAGCTGAAGTACCTGCTACTGATTCACCTACAATCATAATACGAATGTAGCGTCCCCGGCAAAAGGGACGTCAGTACACTTGAATTGTATTGGTATGTATGGACAAACTTTGTCCCAAGTAAACTCAAGCCATTAAATTACATCAAAACTAATCAAGCCGGCCAACCATGTTTTCCACCTTTTACTCATTTCAGATAAGCCTCAACACAAACACGTTCAAGGTAAACAAATAGAACAACAACCAATGAACCACATAAATTGCAAGTAGTCAAACATAGGGGCAATCAGTGCCCCCCAGGTTGCAAACTCTCCTGCTGTCTCCTTTCACAATTTCACATCATTGATTTTTGTATCAATTTTCAATAGCGATTTCGATCGCTTTCCATCCTTATTACCTCGTCCACCCTTATTACCTCGGCCACCCTTATCACTCCAACCCACGCCTTATTTCTTCATGTTGCGGTGCGCAACCCGATCCCACCGTACAATTTTCAAACACAACAATCACAAACAGCAGATAAGGTACTACACACAATTACAACAAGCTCAAATAAGCAAACTTGCACATTGTTCCATGTTCTCGATTACTTATCAAGCCAATATCACAACCAAGTTACAATATTTCCATAATCAAAAATATTCACACAAGTATGTTCAACAATTTTCCACAATTCAAGTGCTTCGTCTCTTACCACAATAAACCAATTCTCAAGTGTTTCGTTTCTTTTCCACAAGGTGCCATAAAGGCCATCATAACCATTATTCACAATTCTTCACCAATTCCAATTCACTTGTTATCTTTCAATTCATATTTCATACCACACCACATGTAGTTTAACATCAATTAGATACCCAACAACAAAATCAACAAATTCCACACAATCTCTCAAATTAACACATGCCAAACGAATTGCACACATAAGGGCGATTTCACAAGAATCAAAGTTAGCCATACATACCTCGATTGAGCTTTCCTTAAGTTACTACAACACTCCAAAAACTCTAGCAATTCCAATCTACTATGAAACATAACAAAATTAAACACATATTAGAAAGATATTCATGAAACTAGCTCATTTGAACAATTTATCAAACACTAGTTGAGCATCTTGATTTCGAATCCCTTTTTTAAGACTTCCTTCATTCCCTAACCCAATCTTTAGTTATTTAAGTTAAACAATCTTCCCATAAACCTAAGTTGTACATGTATGTATACACAATACTAATAAACCCAAGAATCATACCTCAATAACTCATCTTATACACCAAACTCGAAATTAAAACCCTAGGGTATAGAATCTTACCTCTTAGATGAAGAACTTGCTATTGGGTTCTTGATTCTTGAATATTGATGCAAGATTTGGATGATTTGGATATTGGGTTCCTCCTTCTCTCTCTAAAATACTCTCATATCTCTCTAAAATCAGTAAGAAATGACCCCAAAATGAACCCCAAAGCCTATATATTGAAATGGGGTCGGGTTATAAAAATTAGAAGAATAACCTTGCGATGTCAATTCTGCTATCGCAGAATGCACCGCAGAATGGACATGCGGGCCGCAAAATCGGCAGCCAAAAATGAGCTACACTGGTTCAATCTGCGGTCAAAATGCGGACCGTGGAACGAACATGCAGACCGCAGAGTAGAAATGCGGATCGCAGATTTGACCTGACACACGATCGCATTTTCCAGCCTTTGGTAATTTGATCATAACTTTGTGTAGGAATGTCTAAATGACGAACGGTTTGAAGCGTTGGAAACTAGACTCAAAGGGATTTCATTTGATATGCTATTCACAACATAAAAACTTATACATAATTATATATGATCCTTTGAAGTGGAGCTATGTGCGAATCCATTTGGAATTTTGGCGTATTTCGATAATTTTCCCATTTGGCTTACACTTGGGCTTCCATTTGGACCTCATATCACTTACCATAAGACTCATACTCATATTTATCAAGTCTAATTGATGTCCATCATGTTCATAGCACACAAAATATAATAATTAGCCTACGTGGCACCACAGAATCCTATATTACTTAGCGAAATTTTATGGGGCCTTACAAAAACGGGGTGGTAACTCACGTGACGACGGGTCGTGTCGTTACATTCTCCCCAACTTAAACCAACGCTCGTCCTCGAGCGGGCTCAGAGTTGTACTAAAAGCAACCCCATAGTTGAATGACCTTACAAGCATATATTCAGAGTGATACCACGTCACCCTATCTATCATAAGTCCAATAACACAGTATATCTGAAATTCCACAGTCCATCTGAACCATAGACCACATTGCACTTTCCGAAATCATATAACAAATCTAAATCCCACGTTTATACTCAGAATGAACCCGAATCAACTATAGTAGCCCATACTTGCCACTCCAGGTGAGACCATATGATATACTACACAACCCAAACACTCAAGACGATGACATCTATTCACGGCAATTGACCACAATAACCAAATGTGAGCATGTGATTTTTGCCCTGAGTAATTAAATTCCAATATAAATATAAAATAATACAAAAATAGTTTTTGGTGTCCAATTGTGTGATTTAATAGAAATACTTGTGTTTTTGCTTTGAAAAATAAAGTTGAAATTAAAATTACAAAAGAAATCAATTAGAAAATATCATAAAAATGTGAAAATCCAGAAAAATCAAAAAAATACCAGAAAAACAAAAGAAAAATGGCAAAAATACCAGAAAAATCAGGAAAAAAATAGAAAAGTAAAGGAAATATAATAGTTAAAAATAAATACAAAAAGAAAAATATAAAATACAAAAATAAAATACAAGAAATAATTAAAATGCAAGCTAAAAATGTAAAATACAATATTTGGCTACATAAATAAAGAAATACATATATATACATATATTAGGCCCAAGCACACTAGGCCTAAAGACAAGCCTGGTCTGGCCATACTCAACCAAACGACATCGTAATAGCCAGACGAATCTCAACCGTTGATGATTTGAATCCAACGGATCAAATGAAGCTGTTCATTATAAATTAAAACGACATCGTATTTAAAATTAATCTGGACCGTTCAATATGGATGATCAAATGGATGACACTAAGTCTCATTAAAAACCAAACGACGTAGTATAGTGAAATAATCACTGCCATCCAAACTCAATATCCAACAGACATGAAGAAGTCTTTCATTTAACTAAACGGTGCCGTTTTGAGGTAAAGGATCCTGGCCGTTGATCTTGGTTAATCCAAGGGCCAGGAATTCACGATGCGTGATGGGTAGAAATACCCAGTCTCCCGTTTAACATCAGTGTATACATACATATACAACATTAGGAGAAACCCTAGCCACCTCTTTAATCTTCTTCTTGCTCCTTAGGTCTCCCATGGAGACTGGCCGGCAAGCCTGTCACAGCTGCCTTCTCCGGCTCAAGCAAGCCATAAACACCTCACCCCTTACCCACAAACCACCATAAAACCCCACCATACCAAAAAGTCCCTTTGTTCTTGAAACTCCGGTCGCCGGGATCTTAACCGGCGACCTCAACAAGTATGAACCAGTGTCTGAGATTAACACCCTAGGACCACCTTGAGATGATCTATCACCCCATCTAGGTGGCTAATTTCGAATGTCCCCGGAAATTCTCGAATATAGCAAAAAGACTCGCCGGAACCCTACTCCGTCGAGTACCCAAAAACAACCCTTCCCCAAAACCACTATATTAAGCCTCCAGACCACCCCACATACACCAAAAATTGAACCCACAACTTCATCTGAGAAGTCCAATACTCAGAAGACTAAAAACGTCTTTAGAGTTCTGAAAAAGGAAAAGAAAGAAAGAATAAAAGAAATAAAGAAAGAAGAAAGAAAGAAAGAAAAAGAAAAGGAAAAAGCCCTAAAAGCTAAGTTTACTATCTCTGTTTCTATTTTCTTGTTTGCTGATTCTGAAAATGCTTTCTTGGCATGTCTATGACATTCTTATGAGCCTATCTCTTTTGCATGCTTAAAGAATAAAGATATGTCTTTGTTTGTGCGAATCTTACACATGCCTAAAGTGTTCTTAGTGTTTTTAGTGTTTATCACACATGAATCATGTATTAATAAGCCTGTTTATGTGTTTGTTCATCATGCTCTGTCTAAAATTGAGTTTTGCTTAGTTAGAATTCAACCATTATCAAACTTCTCCCCTGAGTTCTAATTAATTGAAAATTAATTTACGATTAAGGCTTTATTTTCAAAATAACATAAAACTGGCTATATTTGTAACTTGATTCATTTGTGTTTCCATTCTGAATCTTTGGATGCTTTTGTGATTTGGGTTATGAGTGCAAAGGTTCTTGGGTTATTTCTGAAAGTTAAGTATGTGGCTATTTCTGAAAGATAAAGTCTGGTCATTAAGTGACTATTTCTGTTGTTGAGTGGTTATACTGATTACTTACCTGTATTTCTATTAAGTGGCTATTTCTGAAAAACTATCTCTGTTTGTTAATTAACTGTGCTTCTAAGTATGTAGTTGTTTCTGAAAGATAAAGTCTGATTCTTAAGTGGTTATCTCTGTTGTCGAGTGACCATACTTCTACTAAAAGGCTATGTGTTAAATAGTGGTCACATTGTAATAAGTTATTAGGTTCTGATAAATTTTGGCTAATAATGAAAGGGTTTGGGGTCTGAATTGGCTAAGTCTTAAAACATCTATAAACAATGGTTACTATTTAAATAATTCTCAACCCTAGTTCTGCCAGACCATAGTAGGTCGAGTAATTTGAAATAAAAACTAAGGGTGTAAAAGGAACAATAAATGACATTCCTGAAGATTTAATAGATCCTATAAGGCTAAAAATGACTTTAGTGCCTAGTATTTATGTAATTACTCACAAAATAAAGGGCAAACTGGGCAGAATTAAAAGGCATTTCTGTAACAAACCTTAGCAAGTGAGGGTAACTAAGTAAAATACACCAAATAGAACACTATAGAATTGCCTAGAACCTTCTAGCAAGGGTTCAAAGGCATTTTGACATACTCTTAATAAACTAAACTGTAAATAATTGAAAAGAATAAGGGGAGGGAAATGAAATTAATTTATTTGAATTTTGCCCCAATTTCCCCAAAAATCAGTCTATAAATAGGCTATTAGTGAGCCTGAAAAAAGGGGTTCCACACATAGTTCTGAAAATCTGGTTACATTTTAGAGGTTAAAAATTCTGGGTTTACAGATTATAATTCTGAGTTGGAAATTAAGGGTTCCATATATTATAGCTCTTGGCTGATTAATTTGGGTGTTGATTTGGGAATTCCTGCTGGGTCGACTATTCTTCAATTGATTTGGACTTTGTTTGAATTCCTTGATTCTGCTTGGTTGATCTGCTGGATTTCTATATTTGGGATTCTGTTAGCTGCTCTACTGTGATTGACCTATCTCATTGTTGTTGCTGTTCTGCTGCTATGATCTGCCGATTATTCTTCTTCTCCAAAGCCATAGACTCATAGACATGTTTTTAATCAGGTACACATCTATTATCCTGAGATTGTAACCGAGATTTTGATGAAGAAATGAAGCCTGTTCAATTTTTATGATGTCATTTTGTTTCTTCTATCATAGCTGTAGTTAATTTGTAGATTCCTTTGTAATTCACTAGTAATGGTTTAATAACTAACAATTATAGGAGTTAGAGATAGAGTAGATTAGAGTAATTCACATAGTAGTTAGACAAAATCAATAATTAAACTATCACCTAATTCAAATCTCAAACTGGCTAATACAAAAACTAATACACTTAGATAAATAGGTATAATTTTGAAATTGGACGAATGAATTGAAATATAGCTACTTTTGTTAGTTACAACTCCAAATCAGGATCGATTTAAACTAAAAAAATTAATAAGTAGGCTAGCAGTTCAAATTGTATTATCGCCTACCTTCAAAAATGATTTATATACAGATTTGTTTTAGACATTTGTAATTATTATCAGTTCAAGTATGTCTGGTCAATATTACAATACTGTTTTTCTTTAGTTAGATAAGTAACAAATAACCCTGCAAACTAGTATCACGATAATTGTTTGAATATCAGAACTTGCAACGTTGTATAACAACACTGATACAGAATATTGTGTTAAATTTTAGTTAGCTGTTGTGTTTTGAAATTAGTAGAATAACAATTGTTCAAGTGCTGTTGTTGAAATAATAATTCGTTTCTATTTATATAGTCAGGGCCTAGTTGTGTACAAAGGCCCAGATATGATTAATATGATACCTGTAATCTCAGGAAGTGATAATAGCATACATTGGGCTATAGATGCCCATCCGTTCCAGTATGGACTGATAAAGTAGTCCAAAGTCCAGGCCCAGTAGTAAATAATGGCCTGGACCCTAATATCACAGTCTAAAAAATAACATAAAAACAATATGCAAATTAGGAAGAAAAAAAAATAGGAAAATATAGTATACGATTAAGTTTGGACTTTAAAAATAAGGGATGAGCCTCGCCTTGAAGATTAAAAGAAATACGGGGCCCCCATATGGATTTTAATATAAAATGTTAGACTCGGAAGGACCGTTTAGTAAATTTCACGGTCTTTCCTAAAGTTAATAAGACGTCGACGTTATAGGCACGAATAAAAATTACATTCCTAATACGGGTGCACATTTTATGTGACCCAAATCTCAAATCATGGCGAAGCTGAAATGCATTAAAGTCACACGCGTACTGGTTGCGGTGTACTTGAAATGCGTTTTTGTGACGTCGAAAATCTTTTAAAAATAACAAAGCGGGACACTAAAAACACTTGTAAAATTGAAGCATATATAGAAATCAAATAAGACAAATAAAGTAGTTGAGCGATCGTGCTAGAACCACGGAATCCGGGAGTGCCTAACACCTTCTCCTGGGTTAACAGAATTCTTTATCCGGATTTCTAGTTTCGCAGACTGTTAAAACAGAGTCATAATTTCCTTGCATTCTAGATTAAACCGGTGACTTGGGACACCATTATCTTCCCAAGTGGCGACTCTGAAATTTAAATAAATCCCGTTCCGATTATCCTTAAAGTGGAAAAACTCCTTCCCTGTTGTTATTATTATATGCCTTCTTGGGTGTTTAGTAAATAACAGGGCATACTTTATCTAAAAAAGTAGTAAAAAAGGGAGGTATGACAGCTCTGGCGACTCTGCTGGGGATAAGCAACCCAGAACTTCGGTTCAGGGTTTAAGAATTCGAGCTCGATTAAATTGTTGTTTTGATATTATTTGGTTTCATTATATGCTTTGATCAATGTGCTACATGTTTACCGCTTTGATATTACGTGAATTGTATATATAAAATTTTGCCGAAAACCCTTTTCTTCTTACCTTCGGGGATGTTCTTACTGGTTGAGAGTCCCCTTTTTGTTAAGTCAACACCCAAATAAGGAAAATAGAGGTCGGAAAAGTTACAAATTCGAACGATCCCGCGGGTTCCCGGTATGTAGCCCCCTCCTCGATCCGAGTTATTCACTCAGGTACACAGTCTAGTACCATGAAAAATCAGGATATTGAGCCTAGATTTAAGACATTTATTTGCGTCATATCTGACTTAGGGGACTCAACACAGGGGTTGGGTCCGTCTAGGACAGGTGACCCGGAAATCAAAGACCGAGCATATTATATGTTGCATTTATTTATCCTGGATTATTATTCTGACCGGCTAAATTCCTGAAAACAAAAATAGAGAAAATTTTAGAATAGAAAATATCGAAATATTGACGAAACGCTATCGAAAGTTTGAAAATAGGTGGAACAAATTTTGTTGAAATAATTGGTTGTAAAATAATTTGACCGAACTACACAGGTTTGATTCTCACCACTAGGCGAGATACGTAGGCAATCCGTGACGGGTCCAACCACCCCTTTTAAAAAATAACCAAAAAATGTCGAATTTTTAGTTTTCAATAAAATCAAAGTGATATTGTTTCTGAAAATAGCTGAATGTTTCGAAAGGACGTCGGAAGGCTGTTTGCGCAAAAATGGCCGCCTTGAAGTCGTTTCTCTTTCTTTTTAAATAATAGCCTTGAAATTTTCAAATGAAATATGGAAAGGTTAACTCTTTCGAAATAATGAAAAATTGTCTTTGAAAAAGATTTTTCTTTTTGAATAAATCGCCTTTAATAAATGTGCAGGATGAGCACAATACAAAATGAACCATTTGCACTAATGAAGAAAATCCATTTGGAGTTGCGATTATGGTGGATGATCTAGGCCAAGGTGGACAGGATTGGGTTAACAAATATTTGAAAGATCTTACTGGGCTGTTGAACATAACACCTCGGGTGATATTATCCGAGCTCTAGTTACTTGTTGGGATTCCGCACATAACGTGCTCCACTTCTCAAATTTTGAGCTCACCCCGACTTTGGAAGAAATTGCTAACTGCATCGAGAAAGGCGAGGTTCCCCTAAAAGACAAATATCCGGTGGCTCCAAGTGCTATTACAGTGCATATATTCCTCAACTCCTTAAAGATTTCCAGAAATGTTCACAATGAAGACTTGGTTCACGGGTACTGCACTATGAGCTTTACATACCGCAGATATGGCCATGTTTGGGGATTCAATGATCCAACAAACAAACTCTACAGCAAAGCGAACCAGGCTAAGTAAGAGGAACACATGCGTTTCGCCTTTATGGTAGCCTTTTTGGGGTTGATCATATTCCCGAGGAAAGACGGAAATATTGACAATAGAGTCACCGGAATCGCCAGTACTCTCCTTGTGCAAGACAACAGTACATTGGCACCAATGACAGTGGCCGATATCTTCCGTGCTCTCACAGCCTGCAAAGCAGGACAAGATTTCTTCGAGGGGTGTAATTTACTTCTCCAAATGTGGATGATAGAGCATTTATGCCGCCACCCTCAATTTTCAAGCTATGGATCGTCTGAAAAGACGCGCATTAAAGAATTCTATGTGAGGACCAAAGAGGCCAAGTTGCCAGAAGGATCGAAAGGTTGGATCACATATTTGCGATCACTGACTGCTAGCTAGATAGATTGGGCATATGGATGGTTTCCCCTCAACGAAGTTATATATATGCCAGCAGAATGGTCGTATATTCTGTTAATGGGTCTCAAGAGCATCCAACTTTATGCGTAATATCGAGTATTAAGGCAACTCGGAAGATATTAGGTTGTGCCAAAAGATGGGGACCTTAGCCTTCAAGCAATAGAAATCAGTCTTGATGGGCAATTCCCAGAAGCAAAAGTTAGACAAATATGGAATGAATGCCAATGCCTAATAATAGACACTTGTGTGAGAGATCGGGCTAGAGGAGAAGTATCACCGGGATATTCCGCATGGTACCGCGGAGATGTTGAGCTTGAGAGACCGATGAAGAGGCCTCATATTCAAGAGTTTGCCGAGTAGTCTAAGGAAAAAAAGATTGGATGGCCAAGGAAAATGTATATCGAGCCAGAATCATGTCACGACCTAAACCCTAGTCGTGATGGCGCCCAACACAATGCTAGGCAAGCCCGACCATATTATCCCTTAAACCAGCCAGTTATTAATCAAATTAAACTTAAACAGTAAATAATCATATCGGTGATAACCGAAACGTAAAACATACAAAATACGGTCCCAAACATGTCGTGGTGTCACGAGACTGAGCCTCTACAGGATAGCATCCTAATACAATCAAGTCTAGGTAAGTAGGAAATCAACAAGATGATAAAGAAGGAGAAAACAAGCTCTGCGGACGCTGGCAGCTACCTCGTAATCTCCGCAATAGTAGACAAGGATCAGCAGCTACAATGTCTCAACTGCTCTCGGGCACCTGTGGATCTGCACAGAAAGTGCAGGGGAGTGGGGTGAGTATATTTCAACTCGGTGAGTAACAATAATAAATAATAACTGAAGGTAAGAAATCCTGTGCTATCACTTAGCAGTTCTAAGGCAACCCTCACAGGTACGTCATCACTATAGTAGTACTCTGACCTCCAATCTACGTTTATCTCTACAAGATTCCACACTGAACCAACCCTCACTCGTACCCCTACGGTGTACGGCCATCTCAACATATATAAAGACACATACTTATGTCTATAATGTATAAGTATTTAAGTAGATAGTAGGGTATGATTAAGTAAAAATGCTACGGCGTGCAGCCCGCTCCAATACATATACCGCTGCGGCGCGCAGCCCGCTCCATTTTTACGTCGACGGCGCTCACTGGGGGTGTATACGGACTTCGGAGGGGCTCCCTAGGCCCAAGCACTATTACACTGCAGCGTGCAGCCCGATCCATACATGTATTACTGCGGCATACAGTCCGATCCAATATTTATATGTATATATATTTATACAGTTGCGGCGCGCAGCCCCATCCCATAATATACACCAGTGCTCACTGAGAATGTGTGCAGACTCAGACTCCGAAGGGGCTCCTACAGCCCAAGCGCAATAATACTGCGGCGTGCAGTCCGTCCCACATGTATATTACATGTATATTACATGTATATTACATGTATATTACATGTATATGTATGTTACATGTATATCACATGTATATTACTGCGGCGTGCAGCCCGATCCAATGTAGGTATATATATATAATACCTCATAATGGGTCCTCGACCCTATCCCAATCAATATATGCTTGGCCTCTCGGGCCCAATATAATATATCACAGTGGGTCCTAGACCCTGTCTCAGTCAATATAAACTTGGCCTTTCAGGCCCACTCAGCTAGAACAGGGAATTCCACCCTAGATAATCTCTCTCAATGTACACATCTAGTACGGGCTCATATTATGCTATACGGCTAGAGCTACGGTTGAGTGTATGTTTCCAATCACGATATAAGGGTCACCTAGCTCTATAGGTTCCCTAATACTCTACAGATCGGTAGGTTTCCAACATGATATAGGGGTCACCTAGCTCTACAAGTTCCCTAATGCTCTACAGATACTATTAAACGGGAAAGACCAAGTCCAATTCCCCAATCATAACATCACCACGCCTGTCACATGACACGTGTCTCATCTCAACATAGCACTTGTGAAGTGCTAGTACGGGGTTTCAAACCCTCAGTATATTATTTACTATCACCACTCACCTCGAACCGGTAGAAGCTTCAATCCGCCTTGCGCTTGCCTCGCAAATCAATCTCCTCGGGTGCCAAATCTGCTCACAATCATAGAGAATGCATCAATATACGCAAATTTCACGAAATTCATTCGAAATAACCCAATTTATATCAAAACCCACAAGTTGTCGAAACCCGACTTTTGGTACACTTGTCGAAAAATTACAAAAATCACATATTCGGAATCCTCATCTCGATACGAGTCTAGGCATATAAAATTTACCAAAATCGGACTCTATTTGCCCACTCAAATCAGTATTTTTCTTTAATTTAGGCCTAGGGCTCAAACCCACCTTTAATCTTCCATTTACAGAAATTTAACCCATGATTTCATGTTAAAATGATGTAATTAAGCCACAAAACTTACCTCCAACGAATCCCAGATGAATTACCAGCAATTCCCGTCAATTTCCTCTCTTGGAACTCAAAAATGGCATTTTGGGTTAATGAACCCGCGACTGGTTCTGTTCTGAACTTAACTTCACTGCCAGCCTCATTTCTTCATCGCGTTCGCGACGCCTCTCACGCGAACGCGATGCCTTTTTCCTCTTCTTCATCGCGAACGCGGCACTCTCTCACGCGTCCGCGAAGATCAACTCCTCAGCCTCCTGACTTTTACTCTACGCGAACGCGACGTGAAGTCACGCGTCCGCGATGCCTTACCTTTTCCTCTTACGCGAACGCGACCCACCCATCGCGAACGCGATGGCCAACTGGCCTCAACCTTCGCGAACGCGGCATTGCCCTCGCGAACGCGATGCCTTACTGAACCTGGCCTTCGCGAACGCGGAACCTTCCTTCGCGAACGCGAAGGCTTATTTTATGCCCAGTGATCTGCAATTTACAGCAGACCATTTCTTGCTTCCAAATGCCGGATGATGGTCCGGATTCACCCCGAGGCCCCCGGGACCCCAACGAAAACCACCAACATACCCCAAAACACGATACGAACTTGTTCCAATCATAAAAACACCATCCTAAATATCAAAATCACCAATTACACACGGATTCAAGCCTAAATTTCTTAAAAACTTCCGAATTACACATTCTATCAAAAACCCGACCATACGTCGTCCGAATGACCTGAAATTTTGCGGACATATCCAAAATCACATAACGAAGCTACTGCAACTTTCAGAATTCCATTCCGACTCCCGGATCAAAATCTCACCTACCGTTCGGATTTCGCCAAAATTCAACCTTAGCCAATTCAAGCCTATTTCTACACGGGCCTCCAAATTCAATTCCGATCGCTCCCCTAAGTCACAATTCACCTCCCGGAACTAACCGAATCATCAGAATTCGATTCCGAGCTCTCTAACTAAATAGTCAACTCCGGGTTGACTTTCCTTATTCAAGTTTCCTTCAAAAAGGCTATATGCCTCATTTTCAATTCAATTCACTCCTAACTTCCCCGATAGACTCTAACACTGATATAAAAGCATGAATTATGTAATTACAACATAACGGGGTGGTAATTCCCGTGACGACGGGCCGGGTCGTCACATTCTCCCCAACTTAAACAAACGCTCGTCCTCGAGCGGGTCAAGAAACGTACCTGAAGTCTCGAATAGCTGAGGGTATCTGCTCCGCATCCTCTGCTCAACCTCCCAAGTAGCCTCCTCTACGGGTCGACCTCTCCACTGAACCTTAACCGATGCAATCTCCTTCGACCTCAACTTCCTTACTTGGCGACCCAAAATAGCAATAGACTCCACATCATAGGATAGATCACCATCAAGCTGAATGGTGCCGAAGTCCGATACATGGGACGGATCTCCGATGTACTTCGGAGCATAGACACGTGGAATGCTGGATGAACGCTGGATAAGGTCGGGTGGCAAGGCTAACTCGTATGCCACCTCTCCGACTCTCCGAGTATCTCGAAAGGGCCAATATACACGGGACTCAACTTCCCTTTCTTCCCGAACCTCGTGACACCCTTCATGGGTGAAACCTTCAAGCAACACTCTGTCTCCGACCATGAAAGACAACTCTCGAACCCTACGGTCGGCATAACTCTTCTAGCGTGACTGTCTGTGCGAAGCCTCTCCTGGATCAACTTTGTTCTATCCGAGCATCCTGGACTAACTCGGTCCTATCAATCTAACCTCGCCGAGGCTCAAACCATCCCACGGGAGATCTACACCGTACTGCCGTACAATGCCTCGTACGGGGCCATCCGAATACTCGTCGGTGGCTGTTGTTGTAGGCAAACTCGGCAAGTGGTAAGAATTCATCCCACGAACCACCAAAGTCAATCACACATGCTCGCAACATATCCTCCGGGATCTGAATAGTACGCTCAGACTGCCCGTCTGTCTGGGGGTGAAATGCGGTGCTCAACTCAACCCGCGTACCCATCTCTCGCTGAAATGCTCTCCAAAACTGAGAAGTGAACTGAGTGCCTCTGTCAGATATAATAGACACTGGGACCCCATGCAACCTGACAATCTCCCGAATAAAGATCCATGCCAACCGCTCCGATGAGTAAGTAGTACTAACTGGGATGAAATGTGCGGACTTAGTCGGCCGATCAACAATCACCCATACAGAATCAAACTTCCTCGCTGTCCGAGGTAGCCCAGTAACAAAATCCATGGTGATCCTCTCCCATTTCCATTCGGGAATAACCATACGCTGAAGAACGCCGCCGGGTCTCTGATGCTCATATTTGACCTGCTGGCAATTGAGGCACTTAGCTACATGCCTAACAATATCCATCTTCATTCTCCTCCACCGGTAGTGCTGTCTCAAGTCTTGGTACATCTTTGCGGCACCTGGGTGAATAGAGTACCGCGAACTGTGTGCCTCCCTCAAGTATCAACTCCCGCAAACCATCAACATTGGGCACGCATATGCAGCCCTGCATCCTCAGAACACCATCACTGTCGATAGTCACATCTCTAACATCATTATACTACACTCTGTCCTTAAGGACAAGCAAATGTGGGTCATCATACTGTCGCTCCCTGATGCGATCATATAAGGAAGATCGAGAAACAACACAAGCCAACACCCGACTCAGCTCCGAAATATCTAATCTCACTAGCCGATTGGCTAGGGCCTGAACATCATAAGCAAATGGCCTCTCCCCAACTGGGATGAAAGCTAAGCTGCCCATGCTAACCGCCTTCCGACTCAAGGCATCGGCCACCATATTGGCCTTTTCCGGATGATACAAAATAGTGATATCATAGTCCTTAAGCAACTCCGACCACCTCCGCTGTCTCAAATTAAGGTCCTTCTGTCTGAATAAGTGCCTGAAGGCTGCGATGATCCGTGAACACCTCACAGGAGACACCATACGGGTAATGCCTCCAAATCTTCAAAGCATGAACTATGGCTGCTAGCTCCAAATCATGAACGGGGTAGTTCTTCTCGTGGGGCTTCAACTGACGAGAAGCATAAGTAATGACCCTACCCTCCTGCATCAACACACAACCAATGCCAACTCCTGAGGCATCACAATATACAGGTATAAGAATCTAAAGCTATCGGTAGAATCAAGACGGGTGCTGTGGTCAGTGTTGTCTTGAGCTTCTGAAAGCTCTCCTCGCACTCCTCGGACCATAAAAAAGGAACACCATTCTGAGTCAATCTAGTCAAGGGTGACGCAATAGAAGAGAACCCCTGAACGAATCGGCGATAATACCCTGCCAATCCCAGAAAGCTACGGATCTCAGTAACTGAGGTCGGTCTGGGCCAACTCTGCACTGCCGCCTCGACCTTCCTCGGATCTACCTGAATACCATCACGGGACACCACGTGCCCTAAGAATGCCACGGACTCAAGCCAGAACTCATATTTGGAGAACTTGGCATACAGCTTCTCCTCTCTCAATCTCTGCAATACAATACTCAAGTGTCGAGCATGCTCCTCCCGGCTACGAGAGTAGACTAGTATGTCATCAATGAATACGATCACAAATGAATCAAGATACGGCCTGAATACACTTTTCATCAGATGCATAAATGCTGCTGGGGCGTTGGTCAGCCCAAAAGACATCACAAGGAACTCATAGTGACCATATCTGGTCCGGAATGCAGTCTTCATAATGTCAGACTCTCTAATCTTCAGCTGATGGTAGCCTGAACGAAGATCAATCTTCGAGAACACCCTAGCTCACTGGAGCTGATCAAATAAATCATCAATACGAGGCAGAGGATACTTATTCTTCACTGTTACTTTGTTTAGCTGCCTATAGTCAATACACATCCTCATAGATCCATCCTTCTTCTTAATAAACAGGACCGGTGCACCCCACGGCGACACACTCGGCCGAATGAACCCCTTATCTAGGAGTTCCTGGAGCTGCTCCTTCGATTCCTTCAACTCAGCTGGTGCCATACGATACGGAGGAATAGAAATAGGCTGAGTGCTCGGCACCAAATCGATACCAAAATCAATATCCCTGTCCGGCGGCATGCCCGACAGGTCTGAGGGAAACACATCAGGAAAGTCTCGCACAATGGGAACAGAATCAATAGTGGGAGTCCGGGCCTCGACCTCCCGCACAAATGCTAAATAAGAGAGACATCCCTTCCCAACCATTCATTGGGCCTTGAGGAAAGATATTACCCTGCTAGGTACATACTCGGTCGTGCCTCGCCACTCGATCCTCTGAATGCCCGGCATAGCCAAAGTGACTGTCTTAGCATGACAGTCCAGAATAGCATGACATGGAGATAGCCGGTCCATGCCCAATATAACATCAAAATCAATCATGCTGAGAAGCAACAGGTCTACTCGGGTCTCCAGACCTCCAATAGTGACCAAACAGGGTCCGGTATACGTGGTCCACAACAATAGTATCCCCTACCGGGGTAGATACATGCACTGGCGGCTCAAGACTCCCTCGGGTCGTGCCCAAATGAGGAGCAAAATATGTAGACACATAAGAATAAGTAGAACCGAGATCAAACAATACTGAGGCATCTCTGTGGCAGAATGAAATAATACCTGTAATGACAGAATCAGAAGCAACGGCCTCAGATCGGCCCTGAAAAGCATAGCATCTAGCCTGTCCGCCTGATCGGCCTCCCCCTCGAGAGCGACCCCTAGCTGTCTGACCCTCACCCCTAGCTGGCGGGGCGGGTGCTGAAGTAGAAGGACCGGATGACGAGGGCTGCCCCCTCTGCTGATAAGATCTAGCAGCGCAGCGAGGATACTCCCTATGCATATGCCCGAACTCACCACACTCGTAGCAACTCCTAGGTGCTGGGAACTGGGACTGAAGAGAACCCCTCACGTTAGAGTGGCTAGCTGATGCACTCGGCCTCGAAGAACCCTAAACAGATGGAGCATGAGACAAACTCTGTGCTGGAAGAGAGCTGAGAGATAGCTGACTCTACTGAGAACCCTGCTAACCACGACCAGAAGATCCACCACAATACCTAGGTCTATCTGACTGAGCGGTCTTGAAAGAACGTCCCCAGCCATGCTCAAACTGGCCCATCGAAGGAGCGCCACTGTGACTACCAGAACCTCAGGGCCTCTTGGCCTCCCTCTCATCACGATCCTGGAGCCGAACTGACTCAATATCGCGAGCAATATCCACAGCATCCTCAAATGTACGACTCAAAACCCTCTCCCGAGTCATCAGAATACGAATGGGATAAATGAGGCCGTCCACGAAGCGCCCAATCCTCTCTCTGTCGGAATGAACCAACCACGGTGCATATCCGGACAACTCTGTAAACCTGATCTCATACTCTGACACTGACATGTCCCCCTGACGGAGACCCTCAAACTGCCTACGCATCTCCTCTCTCCGAGATCGAGGCACCCATTTCTCCAAAAACATAGTGGAGAACTCCGGCCATGATAGTGGTGCTGCTCCGGCTGGCCTGCGGCGCTCATAAGCCTCCCACCAAGCGAAGGCTGGTCCCTGAAACTGAAAGGTAGTGAAAGATACCCCACCGGACTCCAATATCCCTGCCGTACGAAGCATCCGACGACACTTATCCAGAAAACCTTGGGCGTCCTCGCCGGAGCACTAGTGAACACTGGAGGAGATAACCTGGTGAACCTCTCGAGACGACGCCGCTCATCGTCTGTCATAGCTGGGACCCTGTCCCCCGAACCCGATCTGCTGGCTGAACCGGTACCACGAGCGCAGGCCGGAGGAGTCTGCGGTGTCCGTAAGCCTGCACCTGCCGGCTGCGGGTGCGTCGCGGGGGGTCCGATGACCACCCCCGATCCCCGATGCGGCTGCTGCGGTAGTAACCGAAACCGCCCGTGCTAGGCCAGTGCAGACTCGCTAGTATCTGAGCCGGGGTCTCCTGTAGACCCGGAATAACAATGGGCACGGTCGGTGCCCGATGCGGTCTTCTTGGCACCTCTGCAGTCGGGGGTCGTGGGTCGGTCGGCACTGCCTCGGTGCCCCTAACTCCGCCACGACCACGACCGCGTCCACGGCCTCGAGCCGGTGGTAGTGGTGGTCGTCCTCCACGTCCGGATGATCGAGTTCTCGCCATCTGCGAGAGAATAGAATGTCAAAGTTCGGTTCAAGTCAAAAGTAATCGCACGACAAGAATTCCAAGAATTGAAACTTTTCCTAAAAAGGTTTGCAGCCTCCCGAGGATAAGTACGGGCGTCCCCGCACCGATCCACGAGACTCTACCAACCGGCTCATGACTCGCGAGACCTGTTAACCTAGGCTCTGATACCAACTTGTCACGACCCAAACCCTGGTCGTGATGGCGCCTAACACAATGCTAGGCAAGCCCGACCATATTATCCCTTAAACCAGCCAGTTATTAATCAAATTAAACTTAAACAGTAAATAATCATATCGGTGATAACCGAAACGTAAAACATACAAAATACGGTCCCAAACATGTCGTGGTGTCACGAGACTGAGCCTCTACAGGATAGCATCCTAATACAATCAAGTCTAGGTAAGTAGGAAATCAACAAGATGATAAAGAAGGAGAAAACAAGCTCTGCGGACGCTGGCAGCTACCTCGTAATCTCCGCAATAGTAGACAAGGATCGGCAGCTACAATGTCTCAACTGCTCTCGGGCACCTGTGGATCTGCACAGAAAGTGCAGGGGAGTGGGGTGAGTATATTTCAACTCAGTGAGTAACAATAATAAATAATAACTGAAGGTAAGAAATCCTATGCTATCACTTAGCAGTTCTAAGGCAACCCTCACAGGTACGTCATCACTATAGTAGTACTCTAACCTCCAATCTACGTTTATCTCTACAAGATTCCACACTGAACCAACCCTCACTCGTACCCCTACGGTGTACGGCCATCTCAACATATATAAAGACACATACTTATGTCTATAATGTATAAGTATTTAAGTAGATAGTAGGGTATGATTAAGTAAAAATGCTACGGCGTGCAGCCCGCTCCATTTTACGTCGACGGCGCTCACTGGGGGTGTATACAGACTTCGGAGGGGCTCCCTAGGCCCAAGCACTATAATACTGCGGCGTGCAGCACGATCCACACAAATATTACTGCGGCGTGCAATCCGATCCAATATATATATGTATATATCTCTATACTGCTGCGGCGTGCAGCCCGATCCCATAATATACACCAGTGCTCACTGAGAATGTGTGCAGACTCGGACTCCAAAGGGGCTCCTACAGCCCAAGCGCAATAATACTGCGGCGTGCAGTCCGTCCCACATGTATATTACATGTATATTACATGTATATTACTGCAGCGTGCAGTCCGATCCAATATATATATACTGCTGCGGCGTGCAACCCGATCCAATATAGGTATATATATATAATACCTCATAATGGGTCCTCGACCCTATCCCAGTCAGTATATACTTGGACTCTCAGGCCCAATATAATATATCACAGTGGGTCCTAGACCCTGTCTCAGTCAATATAGACTTGGCCTTTCAGGCCCACTCAGCTAGAACAGGGAATTCCACCCTAGATAATCTCTCTCAATGTACACATCTAGTACGGGCTCATATTATGCTATACAGCTAGAGCTACGGCCGAGTGTATGTTTCCAACATGATATAAGGGTCACCTAGCTCTATAGGTTCCCTAATGCTCTACAGATCGGCACAAGGCCCCAAACATGGCTATTAGCCCAATTATACGGTTATAGTCTCAGTAACAGTCATACAACACAGTATTCTATTAGCCGGGAAGGACTAAGTCCGAACCCCCAATCACAATGTCACCACGCCCGTCGTAGAACGTGTGTCTCATCTCAATATAGCACCGTGAAGTGCTAGTACGGGGTTTCAAACCCTCAGTACATTGTTTACTACCACCACTCACCTCGAACCGGTAGAAGCTTCAATCCGCCTTGCGCTTGCCTCGCAAATCAACCTCCTCGGGTGCCAAATCTGCTCAAAATCATAGAGAATGCATCAATATACGCAAATTTCACGAAATTCATTCGAAATAACCCAATTTATATCAAAACCCACAAGTTGTCGAAACCCGACTTTTGGTACACTTGTCGAAAAATTACAAAAATCACATATTCGGAATCCTCATCTCGATACGAGTCTAGGCATATAAAATTTACCAAAATCGGACTCCATTTGCCCACTCAAATCGGTGTTTTTCTTTAATTTAGGCCTAGGGCTCAAACCCACCTTTAATCTTCCATTTACAGAAATTTAACCCATGATTTCATGTTAAAATGATGTAATTAAGCCACAAAACTTACCTCCAACGAATCCCCGATGAATTACCAGCAATTCCCGTGAGTTTCTCTCTCTAGAACTCAAAAATGGCGTTTTTGGGTATTAAACCCGCGACTGGTTCTGTTCTGAACTTAACATCACTGCCAACCTCATTTCTTCATCGCGTTCGCGACGCCTCTCACGCGAACGCGATGCCTTTCTCCTCTTCTTCATCGCGAACGCGGCACTCTCTCACGCGTCCGCGAAGATCAACTCCTCAGCCTCCTGACTTTTACTCTACGCGAACGCGACGTGAAGTCACGCGTCCGCGATGCCTTACCTTTTCCTCTTACGCGAACGCGACCCACCCATCGCGAACGCGATGGCCAACTGGCCTCAACCTTCACGAACGCGGCATTGCCCTCGCGAACGCGATGCCTTACTGAACCTGGCCTTCGCGAACGCGGAACCTTCCTTCGCGAACGCGAAGGCTTATTTTATGCCCAGTGATCTGCAGATTTCAGCAGACCATTTCTTGCTTCCAAATGCCGGATGATGGTCCGGATTCACCCCGAGGCCCCCGGGACCCCAACGAAAACCACCAACATACCCAAAAACACAATACGAACTTGTTCCAATCATAAAAACACCATCCTAAACATCAAAATCACCAATTACACACGGATTCAAGCCTAAATTTCTTAAAAACTTCCGAATTACACATTCTATCAAAAACCCGACCAAACGTCGTCCGAATGACCTGAAATTTTGCGGACATATCCAAAATCACATAAAGAAGCTACTGCAACTTTCAGAATTCCATTCCGAATCCCGGATCAAAATCTCACCTACCGTTCGGATTTCGCCAAAATTCAACCTTAGCCAATTCAAGCCTATTTCTACACCGGGCCTCCAAATTCAATTCCGATCGCTCCCCTAAGTCACAATTCACCTCCCGGAACTAACCGAATCATCATAATTCGATTCCGAGCTCTCTAACTAAATAGTCAACTCCGGGTTGACTTTCCTTATTCAAGTTTCCTTCAAAAAGGCTATATGCCTCATTTTCAATTCAATTCACTCCTAACTTCCCCGATAGACTCTAACACTGATATAAAAGCATGAATTATGTAATTACAACATAACGGGGTGGTAATTCCCGTGACGACGGGCCGGGTCGTCACAAATCAGCATGTCGGAAAAACAATTCCAGGACCTCAAACTCGAAAGCAGCCTACAAGCAGCAGCTGATGAGGGTGAAAAGAAACAACTGAGAAAAGAAAATGAAACTTTGAAGGCACAGATTGTAAAGATGAAAACAATTACCGAAACCCCAGTTTGACTTGCCCGAGATGAGAAGATAATTGAAAATCTACGGCGCAAAGTGAACGATTATAGCTTTGATCTTGATAAAGCTGAGAAGGAATTAGATGGGGTTCGAAAACAATTGGCCAAGAACGCCTAAGAAAGAGCTCGGGTGGTTCGATAGTTAAAACATGAACATAATGTTGAGGTAGCCCGATTGAGGAAGAAGATCATCACAACCTAGGTCAAAGCAGTAAACAAACCAAAGAATTTGACGTAGAGAGAGAACATTGATACATGGCCATGGCTCGGTTAGAATTGGAGCTACAACAACTTCAAAAGAAGAACGAGCAAACCTTAGATGCTCGTGCCGAACATATTGGTCGATTGTTTCAAGAGAAAGGGGTCATCAGGGAAATAATTGTCAACATTGCTCAATACATCACACGAAAATGCCAACTGTGCGAGGATATGTCGCAGTCAACATTCACATCAGCAACAATGATCTTTGTGAAACAAGTAATGACTGACCTGGACAAACTCCAAAGTGGATTAGCATATAGGCCCGCGGTAAGACCGAACGATGTCTCGCGGGCACTAGGAACTTTAATGTATTCATAAGGCATGCATCTTTGTATTTGTATTTTCTTTTATGCATTTTTAAAAGTTGTAGTACAACATCATTCGTAATAGATGTTTGGATATCAATGAAAACTCAAAAGAAATTGACATTATTTTTCTTTTATATATGCAAATTGCTTGAGCGATAGACAAACATATAGGATCAAAAAATAAAAAAAAAGAGAAAAAAAAAGAGAAAAAAAAACAACGAAAGCAATGAAATAATAAAAGAAAAGAAAAAAACGGAAAATTGGCGGGTCAAAAAGAAGAATAATGCTGGGATGATTCATAATTACTAGGCAAAAGTTGTGTTTTAAACTTGTGATGTCTATCCCTTATGATCTAACTATTAACAAGTTTTTGTTGTTGATGAGTATCAGATAAAATAGTTAGCAATTGGCATTCTGGCACATCACAACTACAACACTTGTTCTAAAAGCATGACAAAAGCGGTAACCCTAGAAATTGATCCTACAATTATAGATCCTGTGCAAGAGGAAGAAGTTATAGATGTAACTAGCATGAAGGAAGAGATGTATAAATTGAAACAGCAGATGTCAGAGATGTACCAGGCTTGGTCAAGGGGGCAACCCTTACCTTCTTACCCAGCTAACCCCACATATATTCCACCCTCGAACCCAAATCAAGAACCACTTGTCACACCTCCCTTTTTACTACCTTTTTGATTTTCCCCGAATAGGAGAATAAGGTATTCCTCGATAATTATAAATACCCTAGGAAGGGATATAACAACAACGAGGAAGGAGTTTTTCCAATTTAAGGACAATCGGTTCGGGATTTTATTGAAAATTTTAGAGTCGCTACTTGGGAAAATAATGGTGTCCCAAGTCACCGGTTAATCCCGAATCCAAGGAAGTTGACTCTGTTTAACAGTCCGCGCAACAAGAAATCTGGGTAAGGAATTCTGTTAACCCGGGAGAAGGTGTTAGGCACTCTCGGATTCTGGGGTTTCATCACGGTCGCTCAACTGTCATTCTTGATTTTAATTGATTTAACTATATGCTTTTAAACAAAGTGTGCGTGTTTTGCTTTAAATATTTTAGGAATTGCGACGTTGCGAAAACGTATCTTGAGTCACACCGCAACCAGTACGCCTGTGACTTTTAACACGCTTCGGCTTCGCCGAGATTTAGGATTTTAGTCATATTAGATGTGCACTCGTATTAGGAAAGTATATTTTAAAGTCATGCCTATAGCGTCTAATAGCTTGTTATTCTTTTGGAAAGACCATGGAATTTCCTAACGATCTTCCCGATTCTATCATATTAGTAATGTATTTATATGGGGGCCCCGTTTATTTGTTTTCATACGAGGCTCGTCCCATTCGATTTTTATAGTCCAATCCTAGCAAACAACTATATTTTCTAGCATTGGTTTTTCCTTAATCATTTTAATTATATTATAATTTCAGAAGTAAGTCCAGGCCTTATCATTTATATTGCTGGGCCTGGACATTTGGGCTCACTTTCAGTAGTCTGATTCATGCATCTGGGTTTCAAAAACCCAGAATGTACTGAAATCATTTATCAGAAGCCCAATTACTGATTTTATTGAATCTAGGCCTCTATTATTTGTTAGGCCCAGACCAAACGAGATGGAGAGCGAGAAACAGAAACATAAATTCATTATATACACGTACTTGAAATCAAAAAGAGAATAAACTCAAATTATATTTATTTCTGAAGATGAAACAACAGTACAGAACTAACAATATCGATTCCATATCTCAAATATCCAACACTATCGTATTCAACCAACAGACTGCCTTTTTTATTTTATTAACTATTTTTTAAACTACTGAAAATAGATTAATTGTTGACTAAAGTTGACAGAACATTACTTAACTATATGAGACAGGATTATTATTTAATAATTCACTAATTATAACTCATACTCTTCTAATTATCAGAAGCTAATTGTAATTCAAATAGTAGGCTGATTGTGTAATCATGTCGATCAACCTTATAACTCTTAACTACTGATTTTTTAAATCGTGCAACCTATAACTGATACTGAACTCTTAAAGTGAAAAGGTAGATTAAAACTAAGTTGATGACCTTATTATAGTTCGTTTGGTCACTGTTGTCATATGCATGTTATGAATCCGTTTTTAAAACTATGTACATTAGTTTAATCTAATTAACCTACTGTTAAACTAAGCTAAATGATTACGATTACTACTACTCTAATCTATATTCTACTCGATTACATTGTTTGTCAGCATCAGCTCATGCTTCATATGTATTACTTATATATTCATTTCCTATTGAATTACATAATATCTACTTATATGCTAAAATGAAAATAAATAACAAAAGCAATCTCGCAAATTAATTCAATTGATTCATTTCTTCAAATTGACTGCAGTTATATGCTTGAGTAGCAGCTGTGTACCCGATTCAGCAAAAGAACTCTATGAGTCTAAGGGAAGAAAATGAAATGAATAATCAGTTGATCACAGCAGCAGAAATGAATCAACACAGCAAGCACATTTGAATCAAACAGTGGAACAGGAATTCCAAGCTCAGCAAATAGCAATCTATATAACAGAACTTGAAGAAAACCAGTAGAAACCCAACAAACAGAGGATTCCTAATTGATTTTCAGAATATTGCTCGACAAATACCCAGAAATTACTCTTAGAATATGATAGTTTCACTCTCAATTTCAGAAGTATTCTCTGAATTCTAAAAATCCATCCCTTATTCAGGCTTAATTAAAGCCTATTTATAGATGTGGGTGATGAAATTTGAGGGGGAAATTTGAAAATCTTATTCCCAATTCCCTCCCCTTAATTCTTTTATTTACTACACTTTGGTACTTTTTCAGATTCAAAAATGCCTTCCATCCTTTGCTGGAAGGTTCTAGGGGGATTTATTGGCTTCTATCAGGGGCCTATTACTATACTACCCTCACTTGCTAAGGTTATTAACCATTAAGCCTTTTTATTGGGTCTATTATACTCTTTGTTTTGTGCATTATTGCAAAAATACTAAGCCCAAATGTCTGATATGTCCCTATAGACTCTATTAAATATACAATTATGCCATATTTCATTCCTTTTATGCCCCTGTTATTAATTAGTATTTACCCGACCTATCTAAGGTCTAGGTGTACAGTTTTATGCCTTATTTGACTACTTGCCAGTTATTATAAGTCATTTAAGACTTAGCCAGATTTGATCCTTAATTTATTTCAATTTTGACCTCTTTTATGAGGTATCCTTTCGTTACAGTCTATTTTAATTGAATTGCAAGACTAGCCTGCTTATTTAAGAATTAAAACCTTTTCAGAGTTAGCCAGTCCAGAAATTAGTCACTTTTATTATTCAGAATTAGATTTAAACTTACAAAATTTAGCCACTTAGATTTAAGCCTAAGGAATTACAGAGTTGGCCAGTTTCAGAACTAGCCACTCCTTATATTATTTAAATTGTAGCCATTTTTAGACCATTTTCATTTTTAGCCAATTAACATACTTAAACATTAGCCAATTATCTAATTACCTGTCTATCATAGCTATAACCATACCCCTAAAGCATAATAAGACTAATTGTAGTCTAAAACATGAACTTATCACAAATATAGCCTTCTTATATCAATTTGCACACATAGCCACAATCAGAAATCATTTATCATCTACTCAAAACTCACAGAGAAATTTGATAATGGTTGAATTTCAATTAAACAACTCACAACTCAGATTCAGGCATAGTATAACAAATTTAACATAAAGAGATATATTCAGAATACTTTCACATTTAAACTCACAAAAACCCTAAAAGGGCTCAAGTATACTAGTCAAGTGTAACAAACAGGATTAACAATAGACTAGTGAAGCATGTCATTAACAACGAATATTAGAAAATATTATAAGATAAGCTAATTGAAACAGGAAACATATCAACAGAGAGAAGATGAACTAATCATGCAACTAATTTCAACTAAATCAAAGAAATAGAATTAATTACAGAAAAACATGCTTAACAATAAAAAATAGAAACAAAGAGAGGGAGAGTGGACTTAGCTCGCAGGATATGTCTTCTGAGATTTCCCTATTTTTCTTTTCTTTTTCTTGTTCTTTTTCTTTTTTTCTTTTCTTTATCTCTTTTTCCTTTCCAGACTTTAGACTTCAAGGTTTGAAGTCTTTATTTTTGAATCAGATGGTTTTATTGGGATTTTGGGTAGAGATGGGTGTGTCTTTGAGGGTGGGTGTTATCAGGTTTGCCGGAGTTAGGGTTCCGGTGATCTAATCTTGAAGATTCGAGAAGTTTTAGTGATATTTGATGGAAAGATCTATTCAAGGTTGTCTAATGGTGTAAGTTTGAATGATTGTTTCTTAGTTTGGTCGTCACCAGAGAAATGTTCGGTGATCGGAGTTTCAAGAACAGGGGCTTTTAGGGTTTCTTTGGGGTTTCAGGGTTGTTTGGTGTAGAGAAGGAGGAAAAGAAGGGTTTGGAGATTGGGAGTGGCCGGGGATGGCCATGGAAATCGGCCAGTCTCCATGGCCGGTGAAGAGAAGAAAGAAGGAGATGAAGAAGAAGAGGGGGCGACTAGGGTTTGTAAAAGAGATAAATGACCGGTCTCTATAGAGACCAGCCTTTTATACCCTTGATGGCTTAATTGATCCTGGCCTTTGGATCATCTTTGATCAACGACCAGGATCCAAAGTTAGAAAACGGTGCCGTTTGGAAGTTAAGTGGAGACTAATTGATCTCCGTTAGATCTTTATAGATGGACGGCCCATATTTGCTCGATGGAGCTGCGTCGTTTGAGTTAATCATAAAGATTCAAAATCAGCCGTTGGATTGAGTATATGGAAATCCAAGATTGAGTATTATATCATAATTGGACCGAATTTTAAATCTTCTGGGCTGATGTGTTTGGGCTTGTAACATTTGGCCCAGTTATGTATTTTTGGGTATTTCATGTATTTTTATTATTTTTTTGTGTATTTTCTTATTGTATTTTATTTTCTCTTTTTATATTGTTTTTCAATTACTCAATTTCTTTTAATTTCCTATTTTCTCTAATTTTTCTGATATTTTTTTGATATTTTTTGCTATTTTTCTTTAATTTCCGGCATATATTTGTATTTTTGTTAATTTTCTTTTAATTCCTTTATTTTGTGATATTTTATATTTAACCTATTTTTTTTAATTTTATAAGTTTCATTTCTAATTGTTCAATCATTCAAATATACTTTATTTCAATCAAAACATATAATTGCAAACAAAAATATTATTTATTTTAATTTTGGAATTTTATTGCTTAAGGCAAAAATCGCGTGCTCACAGCTGCCCCTCTTTGCTCGGGAACATGATGAGTTTCAGTGCAAAGACAAGTGAGCAGTAATGAGAGACTTTTTCCCACTAGGATATTCCGTGAGAAGCATTTTGAAAACCTTTTGACCGCACCCTATCTCAGATGCTGCCTACATATCCTGGGCTAAACATGAATTAGGTCGGTGTAGTTCGGGAAGGTCTGGTAGTTTGAAACTACCAAGACTTTGTTGCTGCATTGCTATTGCTTATGACCACTGACTTACTCCTTATTACACTAGAGATAAAATGTAAAATGAAAAAGCTATTCTAAGCTATGATCCTACGAATTACAATGATTCCTATCTACTTCTTGTCTTCTTATTCTTCCTTGTTTTTCTTGATTTTCCATTTTTTATGCTACCATTCTTCTTTTTTGTTGATTTTGATATTCTTTCTCTTGCCTTTGATATATTTGTTCTTTCCTTTCGTTGTGGCTTCCAATTATACTCCTTGCTTTCAGGTCGATACCTGCTGAAAACAAAACAAAACAACAAAACTTTTCCTCTGCCCCAGTGTGGGATTTTCTCATTTTACGGTGTAACTCATGTTAGATAAAACAAACTAAAATTGTAGAAATGTATTCCCTTGTTATACAGGTGGGCGCTTGAACAGAAATTAAAAATTGCAGAAATGTATTCCCTTGTTATACAGGTGGGCGTCTGAACAGAAATTAAAAATTGCAGAAATGTATTCCCTTGTTATACAGGTAGGCGCCTGAACAGAAATTAAAAATTACAGAAAAATATTTCCTTGTTATCCAGGTGGGCGCCTGATGCATGAAAAATGAAAATGCAGAAAAGTATTTCCTTGTTATCCAGGTGGGCGCCTAATGCATGAAAATGAAATGCAGAAAAATATTCCCTTGTTATCCAGGTGGGCGCCTGATGCATGAAAATGAAATGCAGAAAAGTATTCCCTTGTTATCTAGGTGGGCGCCTGATGCATAAAAATGAAATGTAGAAAATATTCCCTTGTTATCCAGGTGGGCGCCTAATGCATGAAAATGAAATGCATAAAATATTTTCTTGTTATCCAGGTGGGCGCCTGATGCATGAAAATGAAATGCAGAAAAATATTCCCTTGTTATCCAGGTGGGCGCCTGATGCATGAAAATGAAATGCACAAAAATATTCCCTTTTTATCTAGGTGGGCGCCTGATGCATGAAAATATAATGCAAAAAATATTCCCTTGTTATCCAGGTGGGTGCCTGATGCATGAAAATGAAAATGCAGAAAAATATTCCCTTGTTATCCGGGTGGGCGCCTGATGCACGAAAATGAAATGTAGAAAAGTATTCCCTTGTTATTCAGGTGGGCGCCTGATGCATGAAAATGAAATGCAGAAAAATATTTCCTTGTTATCCAGGTGGGGTATGTGTTTTTGGAAAGATGATACCTTCTTGCTGTTTTTTTGGGGTAATTTTCTTGCTTGATTGAGTAAGTCCTCTATGGATTCCTCCTTTATTGCTGTACTTCTTTTTGTGTTTCTTTTTCCACATTGGTCACATTCACTTTAAAGTGATTAGTGAAAATTTGAATCTTGTTGTTCCTGTCTAAATCAGAGAACAATCTTATTAGTTATAAAATGCTGGCAACTGGCATTTTGCTGATTTTGCTTCCATTGCCTTCCTCTTTTGCTTTATTCCGCTATGCATCCTTTCGCCAGATTTTCTCCATAATCTCTTTTTGTCTTTCTTTTGTTTTTTTCGTTTTCTTTGGCTTTAATTTCCATCCTTCTTTATTTGTTTTTTTTTCTCTCTTTTCTTTTTCGACCCAGCGTTATTTCACCTCTTAACATGAGAAGCTGGTAGTTAGTCTTCGATGGGCTAATTGGTTTTTCAATTAATGAAATGCAAGAAAATAGGAAAAAGGGGTAAGGGTAATTTGGAGTAAAGACAGAACTTATCTGGGTATTGACGGCTGATTCCTCTGACCATGCCATGTATTTAAACTCCGACACAGTCTGTCCAAACGAATTGTCATTATCTCAACTCCAACTTTCTTTCCACCCAAATCAATCTTGTTTTTTGTTGTTTTTATTTTTCCTCAAAATAGTTCTCACAGTCGCCTTACGGTGCCGGTTAAGGTTTTCACCGATAAGACTCTCTCATTTATTTCTCGCAAAAGTCACCGTCGCCTTATAGTGCCGGTTAAGGTTTTCACTGATAAAACTCTCTCATTTTATTCTCTCAGTCTCACAATCGCCTCACGGTGCCGGTTAAGGTTTTCACCGATGAGACTCT
Organism: Nicotiana noctiflora; assembly: GCA_032618575.1. Lineage (NCBI taxonomy): Eukaryota > Viridiplantae > Streptophyta > Magnoliopsida > Solanales > Solanaceae > Nicotiana > Nicotiana noctiflora. The sequence continues at coordinate 54,377 of JASVEL010002785.1, forward strand.
CTCATTTTTTCTTTTTGTTCTTTTTTGTTTTCTAGACCACCGATATTGTCCACGCCCTGTTTTCCTTTATTCCCATTGTACTGTCATTTTCTTGAAATTGATTAGAAGGTCTTTCTTTGGACCGTAATGTCGCTTTTAGATGGGTTCAGAAAAAAGGATATTAAAAGGCTCAAAATTTACGAGGGTTCAAAAATATTTACAACTCTCGGAATTATAAAACATAACTTCTGCCCCAGTTTCAATATGTGAGGGAATTTTGGATTTTTCCTTTATTGTGACTGAACCTCAGGGAGGCTGCCTACGTACCCTTTCGGGATCAAGTCAAACGTAGTTCAAACTACGTTCAAAATTCATTGTTGCCTTTTGACTTTTTCCCGATTTTCTTTTGTCTTTTGTATGCATATTCTTTTGTTTGCATTTGCTTTTTTTTTCCATTTCTTTATCATTTTTCTACTTTTTCTCTTACATCATGAAAAATTCCAAGAGAGGGGTATGAAATAACAGAACAAATAAGGTTCAACGGGGATGTCAATGGATAAAGTGTTTGGATACAAAATAAATTGCCTTCATCATTTCAATTCCAAAATCATGATAAATGCAATTATACAAATGAAAAGGAATCATACATAATATCTCTTGACTGCATCTAAATTGATAGCAATCTCTACGCATTTTCCTTCAACATCTGTCAGATATAGGGCTCTATTGGACAATACCCGTGATACCATAAATGGTCCTTGCCAATTTGGTGCAAATTTGCCTTTCGCTTCTGCCTAATGCGGCAGAATACGCCTCAATAACAATTGTCCCACTTCAAATTTCCGAGGACGTACCATCTGATTATATGCTCTGGCCATTCTCTGCTGATATAATTGCCCATGGCAAACTGCTGCTAATCTCTTTTCGTCAATCAAATTCAATTGTTCCAATCAGAGTTTTACCCATTCATCATCATCGATCTCAGCTTCAACTATGATTCGAAGAGATGGTATCTCGATTTCTGCGGGTATAACACCCTCTGTTCCATACACCAATGAATAGGGTGTGGCACCAATCTAAGTACGTACGGTTGTGCAATAACCCATAAGAGCGAAAGGTAACTTCTCATGCCATTGCCTTAACTCTTCCACCATTTTTCTGAGAATCTTCTTTATATTCTTATTCACAGCTTCTACTGCTCCATTTGCTTTAGGCCTGTAAGGTGTAGAATTACGATGCAGGATTTTGAATCTTTGACATGCTTCTGCCATGAGATGACTGTTTAGATTTGCACCATTGTCTGTGATAATTACATTAGGAACTCCAAAGCGGTATATGATATTTTCATGCACGAAATCCACCACGGCCTTCTTCGTCACTTCCTTAAATGTCTTTGCATCCACCCATTTGGTGAAATAATCAATCCCGACCAAGATAAATATGTGTCCATTAGATGCTGCAGGATCTATTGGTACGATGACATCCATGCCCCAGGCAACGAACGACAAAGGTGCAGACATTGTATGCAATTCATAGGGTAGAGAGTGAATCAAATCTCCATGTACTTGACATTGATGGCATTTCCTCACATATCTAATACAATCACGCTCCATGGTGATCCAATAATATCCTGCTCTCAGTATTTTTTTTGCTAGAATGTATCCGCTCATCTGAGGTCCGCAAGCTCCCGCATGTACCTCAGTCATAATTATGTCAGCTTGATGCGCATCTACACATCTCAATAGCCCCAAATCTGGTGTTCTTTTATATACAATCCCTCCACTGAGGAATAATCCATTTGCCAGTCTTCTTATAGCCCTCTTCTGATCTCTAGTGGCTTGTTCTGGATACTTTCCTGTCTTCAAGTATTCTTTGATATCATGATACCACGGCTCCCATCAAGTTCTTCTTCCACAGCAAAAAAATAAGCATTTGATCACGCAGCTGTATCTGTAGTGGATCTACATAAGCTTTATCTGGATGATGCAACATGGAGGATAATATGGCCAAAGCATCTACTACTTCATTATGCATTCTTGGGATGTGTTTGAGCTCTATAGATTGAAATCTCTGGGACAATTCATGTAGACATTGTCGATAAGGTATCAACTTTAAATCTCTTGTCTCCCATTCTCCTTGAATCTGATGTATCAAGAGATCTGAGTCACCCATGACCAAAATCTCTTGAACACCCATATCTATTGCCATACCCAGTCCCAATATGCATTCTTCATATTCAGCCATATTGTTGGTGCAGAAAAATCGAAGTTGAGCGGTAACGGGAAAATGTTGACCCATTTCTGAAATAAGTACTGCTCCAATTCCAACTCCCTTACTATTGACGGCTCCGTCAAAGTATATTTTCCAACCTCGCTTGTCATCTTGCTCTACTTCTTCAACATTCATTGACTCTTCATCCGGAAAATATGCTTTTAGCGGCGTATATTCATCGTCCACTGGATTCTCTGCTAGATGATCTGCAACTGCTTGCGGTTTCATTGCCGTACGTGTTACATAGACGATGTCAATCTCTGTGAGCCGAATCTGCATTTTAGCAAGTCTTTCTGTAGGCATGGGATTTTGAAATATATACTTCAATGGGTATAACCGTGATATCAGATATGTGGTATAAGCTGACAGGTAGTGTTTCAGCTTTTGAGCAACCCAGGTTAATGCACAACACATTTTTTCCAACTGAGTGTATTTTACCTCATAAGATGTGAACTTTTTATTGAGGTAATATATCGCCTGCTCTTTCTTTCCCGTCTCATCATGCTGCCCCAGTACGCAGCCAAAAGAATTGTCTAGCACAGTCAAATACAAGATCAGAGGTCTTCTCGGTTCCAGAGGAACTAATACTGGAGGATTGGCCAAATACTCTTTAATCTTATCAAAGGCTTCTTTGAATTCATCAGTCTAATTTACCACGACATCTTTCTTTAACAGTTTGAAAATATGCTCACATGTTGAGGTCAGTTGAGCAATGAACCTGCTGATATAGTTCAACCTGCCTAATAAACTCATCACTTCTTTCTTATTATTTGGCGGAGGCGAATTCTTAATTGCTTTTATCTTTGATAGATCTAATTCAATACCACGTCGGCTAACTATAACCACAGTAACTTTCCTGAAGGAACTCCGAAAGCACACTTTGCTGGATTGAGCTTGAGATTATATCTTCGGAGCCTCTGGAAAAACTTCCTCAAATCTTTGACATGGTCACATTTCTTTTTGCACTTAATTATGACATCATCCACATATACTTCTATCTCTCGGTCCATCATATTATGAAACATAGTGGTCATTGCCCTCATATATGTAGCCTCGGCATTCTTTAAACCAAATGGCATCACCCTGTAACAATATGTTCCCCAAGGTGTGATAAAGGCTGTCTTTTCTGCATCTTCTTCGTCCATAAGGATCTGATGATAACCCGCATAACAGTCCACAAAAGAGCCAATTTCATGCTTGGCGCAATTGTCAATCAGTATATGGATATTTGGCAATGGAAAATCATCCTTTGGACTAGCCTTATTGAGGTCTCTATAGTCAACACACACCCTGGTTTTTCCATCCTTCTTCGGAATTGGCACAACATTAACTTACCAGGTGGGATATTTAGTAACTCGTATGACCTTCGCCTTGAATTGCTTGTTAACTTCTTCTTCTATTTTCACACTGATGTCCGTTTTAAACTTTCTTAGCTTCTATTTTACCGGCCGACATTCTGGATAAATAGGCAATTTATGTACCACCAGATCAGTGCTGAGTCCGGGCATGTCATCATAGGAGCAAGCAAATATGTCCTTATACTTATGTAACAACTTGATTATATCTTCTCTGAGGGAAGCCTCTAAATGTACACTGATTTTTATTTTCCGGACATTATCCTCACTCCCCAGATTAATAGATTCTGTCTCATTTAAATTTTGTTTGGGTTTTTCCTCATATTGATTCAAATCTTTACTGACTTCCTCTAGTATTTCCTCATCCTCATATTCTACTTCGTGTTCACTTTCAATTTCCTGTATAACTATGCGATTATCAAGACTGGACCGGGAATCCTTCATGCATGACATATCAGTGGAATCAACAAATATTGAACTGTACAAAAGAAGAAAAATAAAATAAGGCAAAAATGGAAGAAAGAAAGAAATTGCATTTCATTGATTTTTCAAAAAGATAGCAGACATTGGATACATTTGTTTTTGAGGGGATGTGGGATTACAAAATAAAACAACTTTGGAGAAGTGAAATATTTGAGGCTAACTACCACAACTCCCTCCTGATCGGAAGAGGAGTAGCTTCATAGTTATTAAGTGCAGTACTGGGTCCCACGAACTGAACATCCATTTTACTCGTTCCCTCACCCTTATCCAACATATTTACATCTTCAAACAACATCTCGAACCTTGATAGGAGCTCCGTATCTGGTCTTATTTCAGCATAACTTGGGATATCAGTCGCCAAATGTCTTTGTGTACCAGACCTAGTAAAGGAATCTGATAGTTTTGGAATAGGTTTTGGGAGGGACCAACTTTTATTCTTCATTTTCTTGGCTCTTTGGATATCGGCAATAGTAGGCTTAAAACCCAGGCCAAAAGTGTTATTATTTCCCGGCAAGTGGATTGGTTTTGTTATCCCTTGTAGAGTTACCCCCAAACCTTTCCCCGGTGCAAATCAATTTCTTATCATTTCCTTAGCTACCATTAATGTTGTAGGAGCCACTGTAGGAATTGGCATGTTCTCCTTTTTGGATATTTTATTAACCATCACAGCATCCATGACTTGATATACCCACGGGCCCTTGTCCCCTTCAGTTTCTTCGAATAATGTTTTAGTGTTACATACATCATCATCTCCATGCACTATGATCTCCTGTTGTTCCCATTCAAATTTCACCATCTGATGCAGAGAGGATGGTATAGCTTTTGCTGCGTGGATCCACGGACGCCCCACTGATAGATTGTAAGAAACAACAACATCTAGCACTTGGAACTCCATAGTCAAGTCCACCGGTCCGATAGTAATTTCCAACACAATGTCCCCTACAGTATTCTTGCCTCCTCCATCAAAGCCTCATACACACACACTATTTCGATGAATTCTATCAGGATTAAGCTTCACTTTCCCAAAGTTGAGAGTGGGCAAATGTTGGCACTTGACCCGTTGTCTACCAGAACACGGGTAACCACAGATTCTTCACACTTGACTGTGAGATATAATGCTTTGTTATGCTCCGTTCCTTCAAGCGACAAGTCATTATCTTAAAATGTTATCTTGTTTGTCTCAAAGATCTTATTCGTGATTTTATCATGATGGCAAACTGAAATTTTCTCAGGCACACGTGCTTCGTTCAGAATTTTCTTCAACGCCTTCCTGTGCTCTTCAGAATGGATTAGCAATGATAATAATAAAATCTGTGCTCAACTTCTCTACTATTTAATATTCTTGAGCTTTCATCTTTTTCAATAACTCTTCCGCTTCTTCTTTAGTAACTGCCTTCTTCACATGATTCAGATTCTCCTTTACTACTTTTGTCTTCCTCAACTCTTCCGGGGAAAAGCATCGCCCGGAGCGAGTTAGGCCATGTATTTCATTGACTTCTCCTATAACCCCCTTCCCCTTGTACATCACTGTAACTTTGTTATAGTTCCACGGTATGGCTTTAGTGTTTACAACTGGCATCTGCACTACCGGTTAGATAACCACAGGTTCCACATAAGCTCCCTTCACGGTCAACAAAGGCTTGGCTCCCGGCACTACTACTTTCATGGCCTCGACCATTGATGGCTTCTTTTTTGGCAATTCAGCTGACGCTTTCTCTTTCTCAATCTTTCCTCCCACTTTGCTATTGGCTTTAATCATCATCACTGATTAAGAAGGTTTCTTACTGCTCTCTTCATGTTCCAACTCTATCATATGCATCTCATGATGGGATGACAATGGGTTTTGTATGATATTGGGAGTTTCCGGAGACTGCACCTCGATCCTCCTGGTATCAATAAGCTCCTGTATGGAGGACTTTGAGTGCCAACACTTTTCATTATTATGTCCCAGCACCCCGGAACAATAATCATATCGAACTGATTAGTTAAGGTTTCTGGGTGGTGAATTTGGAATTTTTGGCTCAATTGGGCTTAGCGTCCCTAGCTCCCTCAGGCAGTGATAAAGACTGGTGTATGACTCCCCTAATGGAGTGAATGTTTTCTTTGTTTGGGCTCTATTTCCTCTTACTTCTGGATCTGGACGAAAGTTGGGTATATTTGGATTTTTGTATGTTTTGGAAGGCGGGTAGGTGTTTTGTGCGTGGTAGACATTTTATGGAGTTTGGGCTCGCCATACATGTGGAGGCGGTGGGTAATATTGAGCATATGGGACGAAAAAATGTGGAGTGGTGGGAGGATAATATGGTGGAGGTGGGTTGTTAGGTGCTGGTGGATATGGTTGATATAGACGAGGTGGGTGATGATATGTACTTTGGCCCCGAGACCACAATCTACTTTTAACAACTGCGACCTCCTCCTTCTTCTTTTTACCAATTGATCCCCAAGTTCCGGTTTGTATTGCCTGATTCGTGGCCTTAATAGCCAAAAAACTCATGATCTTATTGGTTTTTAATCCCTCTTCTACGAAGCTTCCCATTTTCACCACCTCATTGAAAGTTTTTCCAATTGTTGATACCAGATGACCATAGTAAGTAGGCTCTAAAGCCTGTAGAAAGTAGTCCACCATTTCTGTTTCCTTCATGGGAGGATCTACCCGTGCATCTTGTTCCCTCCATCTAAACCCGTACTCCCGAAAACTTTCCCCGGGTTTCTTCTCCATTTTTGTTAGCGACATCCTGTCTGGAATTATCTCTAGATTGTACTGGAAGTGGTTGGCGAATGACTAAGCTAGATCATCCCAGATGAACCATCTGGTGTGATCCTGTCGGGTATACCACTCTAGTGCAGAACCGCTCAAACTCTGGCTAAAATAAGCCATCAACAACTCGTCTCTTCCCCCTGCTCCACGAATCTTGCTACAATATCCCCTTAGATGGGCTACCGGATCCCCATGTCCGTAGTACATATAAAAATTAGGTAGCTTAAATCCGGCCGGGAGCTGCACCTCCAGAAACAAGCATAAATCTTTATACGCGACGCTCACTTGGCTTACTAGCCTTTGTATGTTACAAAAGAATTGTTCAAGACTTCTCATCTTCCGTGCCATCTATTCTTGTGCAAGTTCCTGACAGGATTTTCTTCTGTCATATCTATAAATGGTGTGTAGGAGTCATGCTGCCTGAACGTTGGCTCTGGTGGATAATAATGACTGTCCTGAACATGGAACACTGGTTCACAAGACGATTTATGCAGAGCAGTAGGTGGTGGTGCCACATATACCAGGGCGACTTGAGGTGGTTGTGGTGGAACTTCTTTGGATAGTAGTGGTGGTGCTTGTGAAGTTGTAGCACAGTAGTGTTGGTAGTTTGGGTACGTGGAGGATGAGTTCATGGTAGGTGGTTCAGGATTTGGATTTGTGGGAGGGACGTATGCTGGATTGGCTCGATAGGTAGGCAAAGGTTGACCCCTAGACCAGGCTTGGTACATCCCCGACATTTGCTGCCTTAGCTTATACATCTCCTCATTCATACCCGCAACATCTACAACCTCTTCTTCATGTACCGGGTCCATAATGGTAGGTTCAATCTCCTGAGTTATTGCCTTAGACATAGCTTTTGAACGTGTATTGTAATTGTGATGTGCCAGAATGCCAGTTGCCGGCTGAAAATCTGATACTCACCAACAATAAAACTCGTTAATAGTTAGCTCATAAGGGGTAAAATGTAATGATTAAAATCACAACTTTTTCCTTGATCATTATGCATCATCCCGACATTTATTCCTCCTTGAACCACCATTTTCTTTTCACCTCTGTTTTTCATTGTTTTTCTATTCATTTTTTTCTTTTTTTTCTTGTTTTCTTCGTTTTTGTTTTCCGTTCCTACATGTTTGCCTATCGCCCAGACAATTTATAAAAATAGAAAGAAAATAGCAACAATTTCTTTTTGAATTTTTCATTGATACTTCAAAAACATCGGTTATAAATGATGTTGTACTACAAATGCAGAAGAAAAACAAATACAAAAATGCATGCCCTACGAATACATTAATGCTCCTAGTGCCCGCGAGACGTCGTTCGGTCTTGCCGCGGGCCTATATGCTAGTCCACTTTGGAGTTTATCTAGGTCAGACATTACTCGCTTTACAAAGAACTTTACTGCTGATGTGAACGTTAACTGGGACATATCTTCACACAATTGG
>JASVEL010002786.1:0-159804 GCA_032618575.1 Nicotiana noctiflora
TTCTGTATGCCCGAGATCCTGAAATACGATGGTACAATAGATCCAAACGAGCACATCACCTCATACACGTGCGCCATTAAGGGAAATGAATTGGAATATAACGATATTGAATCTGTATTGCTGAAAAAGTTCGGGGAGACTCTATCGAAGGGTGGTATGATATGGTACCATAACGTACCGCCTAATTCTATTGATTCGTTTGATATGCTTGCAGATTTTTTTGTAAAGGCACACACCGGAGCCATTAAGGTTGCTACAAGAAAGTCGGACCTTTTCAAGGTAAGACAAAAGGACAACGAGATGCTCAGGGAATTCGTATCACGATTCCAAATGGAACAGATAGATTTGCCACCGGTCACCGATGATTGGGATGTTCAAGCTTTTACTCAAGGTCTCAATGCTCGAAGTTTCATAGCTTCGTAGCAGTTGAAACGGAATTTGGTCAAATATCCAGTTGTCACTTGGGCCGATGTGCGTAATCGGTATTAGTCGAAGATCAGGGTCGAGGATGATCAATTGGAGCTCCAACCGGGTTAGTTTATCCTAACAGGCCCATGGAAAGAGTTAAAAGGGACTTTGGCCGGGAACCACGGTCGAATAGAGATCGATATCAGCCATACGGTGGAGATCGAAGAAATAATGGACCTGGACGCAACCCCGTTCGGAGTGATAAAAGGAATGATCGAGGATAGAGCTCCCGTGGACTCATGAGTAAGAGTGGTTTCGATAGGGATGTCAGGTCCAAAGAAGCACCTCGATTGTCAGAATATAACTTCAATGTAGATGCTTCCGCAATAGTATCAGCCATTGGACGTATCAAAGATACTAGGTGGCCTCAACCTCTGCAAACCAACCCGGCCTAGAGAAATCCAAACCAAATATGTAAGTATCATGGTACCCATGGCCATAAAACAGAAGATTGCAGATAGTTAAGGGATGAAGTAGCCCGATTGTTCAACGAGGGTACATTCGAGAATTCTTAAGTGATCGGGCCAAGAATCACTTTAAAAGTAGATATTCAAATAGGCAAAACGAGCAAGAAAAGTCGCAACATGTGATTCACATGATCGTTGAAGGGGTCGACATTCCTCAAGGACCGATATTTAAATACACCAAGGTGACGATCACAAGGGAAAAAATGAACACGGGACTACTTAATAGAAGAGACCTTGTCTTTCAACGACGAGGATGTAGAATGGTCGAACAACCTTATAACAACACACTGGTAATAATTCCTTATGAATAAAATTTAAGTTATTGATTCAGGTAGCTCGACCAATATTATTTGATCGAGGGTCGTAGAACAACTCGGCCTATAAGATCAAATTGTGCCCACAACCCGAGTACTTAACGGTTTCAACTGGCGAGCGAAACCACCAAAGGTGAGAATGTTTTGCCAATGAACATGGTTGGGACCATCCAAGAAACAAAGTTCCATGCAATCTAGGGCGGCATGAGGTACACCGCCCTGCTCGGAAGACCTTGGATCCATAACATGAGGGTGGTACCCTCGACCTTTCACCAACTTCTGAAGTTCCTGACATCTGAAGGAGTCAAAACAATGTACTGGAATAGCCTTCCACCAAAGAGATGTTTGCAATTGACGAAGTAATACCGGTGTCAGCACTTTCTTCAGCAAAGGGATCGGACTCAACGAGAAAGCAAGATGCTAAATAGCAACCACATACAACAGCCTCGACCCAATCGGAGAAGCGGGGGACCATGAGGACGACGAATATGGGATGTCACACCTCCTTTTTCCGCGAACCCGCGAGGGCGCGAGGGGGAGTTTTTCCAATTAAAGGACAATCAAAACGGGATTCATTTATTAAGATTCAGAGTCGCCACTTGGGAGATTTATGGTGTCCCAAGTCACCGGTTTGAATCCTGAATTGAGGAAAAGTTTGACTCTATTTAAAAGTCCGCGAACCAGAAATCCGGATAAGGAATTCTGTTAACCTGGGAGAAGGTGTTAGGCATTCCCGAGTTCCGTGGTTCTAGCACGATCGCTCAACTGTTGTATTTGGCTTACTTATCTGGTTTTATGACATGTTTTAACTTATGTGCATTTTTTTTCTTTCTTTCTATTGCCCTTAATTATTTGAATTACTCGCCTTTAGTCCATACTATACTATATTTTTCTACGCTAATGCTCAATCCACTCGTATTCACAAGTGTTGACAACTCATGCTTATATTTTATACCTATTGATTAATGCTAAAGAAATTGAAGGTATTTTGTAACCTACATTAGGCACACAATTCCACCAGCTATTAATCTACTGTAAGTGATGTTTATATATAAAATCGGAACAAAACGTGAATCATCAGTATTGAATCCTATTTTTTAAGCTTTTTCAAAAAAAACTCCTTTACTAACATCTAAACAATAAGAAACCTTAAGATAATTAATGAGAATCATATGTTAACATTCTAATCACAAACTCATAATAGACATTCAAATATTAAAACCTCACTGATACAACTAACTGTATAGTCATACTTCTCCCTTTATGCTTCTATACTAATGATTAACCGGACATTTCAATTTAAGCCCATTCATTCCAATAGTAAAGAACACATAAGCTATTACCCAACTAGTGTCATTACATCATTCCATTTTTTTAAAAAAAATATAAGAAGATCACATTCAACTAAACAACTTAAAAAAGTGTAAAAAAGATTTAAATAAACTACTGTATTATTACAAGTATCCATTTGAAATAAATAATCTCCATACTCAACCAATATCGTGCATTTGAAAGGTGAGATGAATACCTGTGAAAGCAACAAAAAGAGGAAGAGAAGATCAGCCAAGCTAAGCAATATCAGCAGGTTCAAACGGCAGCACTTAACACCAAACAAGCAGTAGCTACCCACAACAACAACAACAGGAACAGGATCACAACAACAACAGCCACAGAACAATAAACTACTGCGCCATTTCAGCAGACCAAAACCTCAATAAAATTTAACTCAATCACACCCCCAAACTATTCCAAATCAGACCAGAAACAACTCTCAAACAATGGACAGTAACCCACTCAAATATTGGTTTATCAAAGGTTTGTCTTAAACTCTCAGCTAAGATGCCTCTCCAAGATAATTTTCAAAAACCACTTGATGGTTTAAACTAAAGTTCTTTTGAAAGTTCAATGGAACAGTAGTTTTTACAGTTCATATCCCAGCATCTATCAGAATATCTCTAGGTGTTTTCTGTGTATTCTCAATGTCTTTCCCTCTCTGTTGTTTTTCAGATTTGTATGCCTATCCTTTGAACTGCCAGTGAAGTATATATCTGTGAATATGTGTGTCTCCCCTTTCAGTGAGTTCCCTATCTCCTTTTATAGAGTAACAGCCCCTATTTCTTTTAGTTTCAGATCTGTCCAGCTTGCTTAAACTACTCCCATGTGCATTACTTTTGACCCTTTTTTTCAGTTATTCCCATGTGTTTCTGATTATACAACTAACCAGCATTAAAAAAACTCATTATCATCATGATATTCTCTGATTATCCCACCCTGTTTTGTCTAAGTATGGGTTTTAACATCTAAACAAGTCCTAAAGGTAAAAACCAATGAGGTACACTGCTGTCCAGCAAGTTTTACCAACTCATCTTCATGTGTACTGCACTTTAAAGGTTGATTTTATGGCTACTTAAATGGACTAACAGCTATATCCAATTCACAACCTAATTTAGAATCAACAACGGTTCAAAACAAACAATCCAACAATTAACTCAATACTCTGAACAAACAACAAACCGAAAAAATTTTAATTCAAGCAAAACAATGAACCACTGCCCGGAATTTCAAACAACAAATTCGCGAATTTAAACGACGACATTCGTTAAGTCGAATCACAACATGTACGATTGATAACAAACCAATCGCCAAAAACAGTGATTTCAAGACTCACGGCCAAACATAACTCCAAAAATGTAGAATTAGTTATTCGACGAATTTAAACGATGACATTCGTTTTGTCGAATCACAACATGTATGATCGGCAACAAACAAAATCGACAGAAACAGTGATCCATCATTCTCGGCCAAAGAAGAAACAAAAATACGAAGCTAACTAATCGACGACGCTAATTGATGCGAACACGTATTTGACAACATTCGATTAGCCGATTACGATATGTGTAATCGACCACCAAATCCGACAAACAGTGACCACACAAATTTCGGACAGCATTTTATAATTTCAACATCTAACAACTTGACGATATTAACAACGAATTGAATTCGACTAACAACTACACGTTATCAACAAAGAATAAACCGATCGACCAAATAAAAGGTCTTGAGTTCGGAGAAGAAGAAGGAAACGATTTAAAACTAAAAACGAGAAAACAAATGAACAATTAAACAAAACAATGAGCACAACAATATATAAAACAGAAGGAACAATGAAATACCTTATGAAGACAATCCGAAATCGAACAAACCCGGGCTCACATGGACTTGAAATTGCATCTTTTGAAGTCGAATGGACTTTAATTGAAATGTTTTCAAATGAAAACATACCAATTAAAGTCTATTAACTTCAAGTCATTTCAATTGGACGAAATCCCTAGTTTTTAATTCTAGGGTTCTTGAGGGCTCAATTTGGGGTTGAAGAGCTAGGGTTTGATTCGAACCAAACCAGTTATGATTTGGTAACGAGGGCGGCTAGGGGAAGGTCTGGTATAATTTTGGGGGAGATTAAGGTTGTTTTGTTGTTTTGCTCGAATCTCCGATTGGAGATTCGAGGAGCTACGGGATGATTCGACACAAAAGGGGTAAGGATTTGGAGAGGGGGGATCAGGTATGTTCAGGGGTGTGAGTTTGGGGGGCTTCGGAGCCGGCGGAGATGGTTTTTCCGGCGAGGAGAATCAAGGCGGCTAGGGTTCTGTTTCGTTCGTTTCTTCACAGACGGAGGGGGTGTGGAATGATCGAATAATATGGGTCTTCGGGTGGGTGTTTGTGTATTAAAATCAGGACTTAATCTTAGCCGTTGGATTTAACAACCAACGGCTGCGATCAAATGAATTAACATGGGGCCGGGTCGGTTCAATTGGAAATGGGTTATTTGGTTGGGTTTGGGTGTAATATTTGGGCCTGGTCCAGTTTCAAATGGCCCAATCCGAATTACAAACCAAGTTTTAATTATTTCCTCCCTCTTAATTTAACTCCTAATTTATGAAAAAAAAATAAAAATCCTAACTACACTAAAAAATCAAGTCAAATTAACTAATACTAATTATACTAACACTCTTTATATACAATTAAATATCAATTAGACATAAATCAAACAACTAAGCACTCAAATGCTAAAAAATGTAAAAAGATGAATTATTTTTGTGATTTTCATTTTGTAAGATAAAATTAATTACTCCTAATTTCAAAGTTATATAAAAAATGTAAACACGACATATTTTTGTATTTTTATCAATTTAACATATATAATCATGCTTATACGAATACAAACAATTACCAAAAAAAAAAATAACACGAAAATTCACAAAAAATATACAACGTAAAAAAAATAGACAATTTTTATTTTGATTTTGTGGGAGTATTTCATGTTAGGCAAAAATCACGTGCTCACATGGGATACCTTGATCTTTATTAGTTTCCGATGAATTCGACGCCACCAAATAAAATCGAAGAGCTGGAACAAATCACACTGACCGAACATCATCCAAAACGAAAGGTATACCTGGGCACGAGGCTAACCCCCAAGCTCAGGAAAAAATTTATTCATTTCCTTATAGCTAATATGAATTGATTTGCTTGGTCCCACCTCGATATGACAAGGATCTCGCCGAAAAATACAACTCATAAGCTGAGTCTGGACCTAAATTCCACCCGGTGAAGTAAAAAAGAAGGCGCCAGTCCGAGATTAAACATGGCTTCATCAAGGACGAGGTAACCAAACTTCTAAAAATAGGATCCATTCGGGAAGTAAAGTATACTGAATGGCTAGCAAACGTAGTGGTAGTCCCTAAGAAGGAAAACAAACTTAGAATGTGTGTAGATTATAAAGATCTAAATAAGGCATGCCCCAAGGATTCTTTTCCTTTGCCCAACATCGATCATATGATCGATGCTATGGCCGGCCACGAGTCTCTTAGTTTTTTCGATGCCTATTTCGGGTACAATCAAATACAAATAACCCGAAAGACCAGGAAAAGACTTCGTTCATCACGAAGCACGACATATAGTTTTATAATGTAATGCCATTAGGACTAAAAAATGCTGGTGCAACCTATCAACATTTAGTAAATCGAATGTTTGACGAACAAATAGGTAAATCTATGGAAGTTTATATTAATGAGTCCCTGCGAGCAGAGGACCATTTAAAGAATTTGTAGGAAACCTTCGATATACTGAGGAAGTACAATATGAAGCTCAACCCGGAAAAGTGCGCGTTTGGGGTTGGCTTAGGCAAGTTCCTTGGCTTCATGGTGTCCAATCGGAGGATTGAGATCAACCCCGATAAAATCAAAACTATCAAGGATATCACGGTCGTGAATAATGTAAATGTCGTGCAAAGTCTAACGGGGTGCATAGACGCCCTAGGACGATTCATCTCGAGGTCCTCAGATATGAGCCACCGATTCTTCTCACTGCTTAAGAAGAAGAGCAATTTTGCACACACTTTGGAACGCCATCAGGCCTTGGAGGAACTGAAGTGGTATCTATCGAGACCGCCGCTACTTTATACCCTGAAAGTGGACGAACAACTTTACTTGTCTTTGGCCACCTCGGAGATAGGGGTAAGTGGAGTCCTGGTTCGAGAAGAACAAGGTACACAATTCCCTATCTATTATGTTAGTCGAACCTTGGGTGAGGCCGAAGCTAGATATCCACACTTAGAAAAGCTAGCGCTTGCTTTAATAAACGCCTTTAGGAAACTAAAACCATACTTTCAATGACATCCAATATGAGTTGTGACAACTTACCCTCTTGAAAATATCTTGCACAAACCCGAACTTATTGGGTTGATTGGTCAAATGGGCCGTCGAAATCAGTGGGTTTGATATAAGTATCGACCGTGAACCGCTATCGAATCTCAAATCTAGAATGACTTTGGGCAGGCCCTCGTACCCAAAGTCAAAAAAGAACTACTATCGAAATCGGGTACATCATCGGTAGTATGGACCCTCTTTACGGATGGTGCTTCGAACGTGAAGGGGTCCAGACTAGGCATCATACTAAAATCACCCATAGGTAATATAGACAGTCTATTAGAACTACGAAATTGACTAACAATGAGGCTGAATATGAGGCCATGATTGCATAGGTCTCGGACTAGCTAAAAGTTTGGGAGCGGAGGTCATAGAGGCCAAGTGTGATTCCCTTCTCGTGGTAAACCAAGTTAATAGGACTTTTGAAGACCAGGAAGATCGAATGAAGAGGTACTTGGACAAAATAGATATAACTCTACATTGAGTTAAGAAATGGACCTTGCAGCATGTACCTTGAGAACAGAACAACGAGGCCGACGCTCTTGCTAATCTAGGTTCATCGGTCGAAGACGACGAACTCAACTCGGGGACTATCGTCCAACTCATGAGGTCAGTGATCGAAGAAGGCCACGCCGAAATAAACTCCACGAGTTTGACCTGGGATTGGAGAAACAAGTACATAAAGCACTTAAAGAATGGGAAGCTCTCATCGGATCCAAAGGAGTCGAGAACTCTGCGCACAAAAGCAGCACGATTTACTTTGTCCAAAGACGGAACTATATTTAGGAGGATGTTCGATGGACCGTTGGCAATATGCTTGGTACCGGGAGATACCAATTACGTCCTACGAGAAGTTCACAAAGGCACTTGTGGAAATCATTTTGGTGCCGAATCGTTGGTCCATAAATTAATCAGAGCAGGATACTACTGGACCGATATGGAGAAGGATGCAAAGGAGTTCATTCAAAAATGTGACCAATTCTAAAGGTATGCACCAATGATTCACCAGCCTGGAGAGTAGCTCCATTCGGTCTTATCCCTATGGCTGTTCATGAAATGTAGAATGGACATCGCCGGCCCTCTTCCATCGGCCCCAAGTAAAGCTCAGTTTATTTTATTTATGACTGATTATTTTTCTAAATGGGTTGAAGCACATGCTTTCGAGAAATTCAAAGAAAAAGAATTCATAGACTTCATCCGGGATCATATCATATATCGATTTGGGATGCCCCCGAGATTGTATGTGATAATGGAAAGCAATTCATCGGCAACAAAGTGACTAAATTTTTCGAGGATCACAAGATCAAGAGGATCCTATCGACGCCTTATCATCCTAGCGAAAACGGACCAGCCGAATCGACCAATAAAACCATCATTCAGAACTTTAAGAAGAGATGGACCAATGCCAAAGGGAAGTGGAGAGAGATATTACCCGAAGTTCTATAGGCGTACTACACAACATCGAAATCCAGTGCCGGAGCACCATCGTTCTCATTAGTTTATGGTGTCGAATCTCTAATCCCGATCGAGTCGGAGAACCCAACATCAGATTTTGATATGCAATAGAAGAGTCAAATAACGAGGCCATGAATACGAGCCTAGAATTTTTGGATGAAAGACCCAAAGCCGCCCTTGTTCGATTTGCCACTCAAAAATAGCGGATCGAAAGGTAATACAATCGAATAGCCAATCTTCGACATTTTAACATCGGGAACTTGGTACTAAGAAAGGTCACCCTCAACACCCGAAATCCAAATGAAGGGAATCTTGGTCTAAACTGGGAAGGACCGTACTAGGTTCTCGAAATCGTCAAAAAAAGGTCCTAAAAGCTCGGTACAATGAATGATGAACAATTATCGAGCAACTGGAACATATCACACCTAAAATGATACTACTGCTAAGTTACGACCCTTTCCATTTTCATTTCTATTTTAAACTAACTCCTGTAGTCCGACCGGGAACAACAATGGACTCTTCGACACATAAATTTTATGTCTGAAAGCACGAGTTGCACTCTTTTTCCCTGGGTTTTGTCGCAAAAGGGTTTTTCGGTGAGGTTTTTAATGAGGCAATCATTGATCGTGCTAACTTAGAACAATTCAACAGTATGCAAGGATTCTTGACAATCAACCTCGTCAACTTTGTTGCGAGTAAATTACTTCATGGCATCAGGGCCTCGATAGGAAAATTTGTAATGGCCAAAAGGTCTAACGAACCATGCCTGCATAGTTTGCTCGAGCTCTGTCACAGAACATGTAAGCATGTATAATCAATTATAAAGAGAAGTATTTTTCCTTTCCAATATTTCATGCCTTAGTAATTTTTTCTACTTTACAAATTCATACTCTTAATCTATTATGTAAACAGGTTCAAGGGCCGATCATAACCAGAGTTCGGAAAATTACCCTCGTGCTTGGGGACTGCCGCCTGAAAAATAAATGATATCGAATCATTAAAACTTCGAGATCATAAGACCTTTTAGGTAATTCTCGATCTTTATAGGCCACGACCACCCTACTCGGGGACTGACACTTCGGGCAAGCTCGAAGTAAAATGGGAAAATTAGCCCAAGGGGCAAATCCCAAATTAAAGAGCCTAGACCAAATTAACACGGCTCAGAGCGTCCGAAATCCGTAACAAAATAGGCTTTCAAATTCTTTCACAACCGGTTCTAAAAGGCTACTCTCGGTAAAATCTTAATACTTAAGATATTTTCGAGAAAAAATGTCGATAAATATCAAACTTCGATAACGCCTTAACCCAGAAATGTAGTAAAAGCAAGAGTTTGTTCGAACCCTTGAACACGACTTCATTATTTCATGCTAAGGCATTACAACCTTTGCGAACATGAATGACAAAGCAAAGGAAAAAAATTCTTAAAAGCCAAAAAGGGTAGAAAGCCTTATATATGTTAAAATGATCATTCTACAAAGGCCATATTGGCCAAATACAAAGGTCTAAAGGCTACTCTTACTTCAAGTTCGAAATATCCTTGCTCGACTACTGAGCTTAAGGATTACTTCAACTCGAGTTCGAATAAATTCTCACTCGGGGACTATTCTTCGAGCCTAAAGGCCACCTCATTTCGAGTTTTAGATAAAATTCTCACTCGAACATCAAACTCAAAGATTACCTTATTCCGAGTCTAGGTAAATGATCTTAATCGGCTTTGATTTATCAAAAACTGCCTCAGGTCATTTCGAATGTTCGATCTGGGATCGTTGAATATAAATATATAACTTTTTATTAAGGTTCTTTGATACTTTCATAAAATAACTAAAGGAAAACGGATTCGGGATCCTTGGAAAGGAAAAAGATTTTTACATATCAAAGTTTTTTACAAGGGCCAAATGGCCCATTCAAAATATTCTTTAGAAAGGCCGATTGGCCTCAAAGAAAAAGCGAACATTACTAGGCCTAAGCAGCACGATCCTTATTGGAGGAAGCTTCTTTACCCTCAAAATCTTCTCCACCAGATCCACTTACATTCTTGGAATCCTCATCGGGAAATGCTAGCTTCCGAGCCTTTGCTTCCTCAGCCTTGGCGATCTCGAGTTCAGCAGATATATCGAAACTTTAAGCAAGGACCCCCTCGAGAGCCTCCCTTCGAGCCTGCCACTTTGAACGATCCACCATGACCTTGGCCTGCTCAAGGGTGGCTTCGGCATCGTCTTTGTATTGGGCCGCAGTAGCCTATTCCTTAGTATTGGCGCGACCACTTCAGATTTGGCAACCTCAAGCTCTTTGTCCAAACTGGCTAAATTGGACTTGAGCTCCTTGACCTTCTTCGCCTGAACCGAGGCATTCTCTCTTGCACATCAAAGTTGTGACTTGTCCAAATCTAGCTCTGCTTGAACAGTTTCCTTTTGTGAAGCCAAAATGTCCATACATCCCTCGAACTCTTCAGATTAATTAAAATGTCTAAACTTCCTATTATAAAGAATTTGAAGAAAGTTTCATTAAGATCATGAAATAAGAGTTTATATTCTTATAGACAATGTAAAAAAAATAAAAATATTATTAAGTCATTTACTATGACAGATTAAATTACACTAAAGGTACTATCGGTCAACATATATAAGTTAAGCCAATAATATTTTTTTTAAAAGGCAGTCCAATGTACAAGACATCTCGCGTTTATGTTGTCGACCGCACCTCAAGGGTTGTAATGTAGACAACCTAATCTAATGCAAATATTAATGACTGCTTTCACGGCTCGACTGCATCCAAGGGATGTGATGTAAACAGCCTAACCTAATGCAAATATTAATGGCTGTTTTCATGGCTTGACCGTATCCAATATGATGTAGACAGCCTAACCTAATACAAACATTAATGACTGCTTTCACCGTACAAGACACTTTACCGTTAGCTCCAATAGAGAGAAAAACAAGGCATAGGAAACAAAAAGATTAAAGTAATGATAAAATCAATAACTTACCTTTGTAAACTCCTTCATAGATATCAGGAAGTTCAGCAAGATACTTGACAATAAATGTACATGCAGAACTAGCTAGCAGTATCATGTCCACCAATCAATAATCCTAAAATCTTATCATCAATATCCAATTCATGCATATATTTCCAATTTTCATCACTTGTCAATAGCATATGTGACAATATATCTTGTGTTGGTGATGCTTTCCCTTCAGCCAAATCAACTTTCCTTTGCTTAGTAATTAACAAAATCTCCTTCCTAATAAGATTAGATGCCTTAATCGCGCGATTACATGGCGTTCCTGGCAAATCTATAGGGATAGAAATCAATCCAGAAGCTAAAACATTAAAAGGATCAGCAAATTTCGCGACATGATTAGGATCTTCCACACTTACAAATAATCGACAGGCTAGCCAAAATGTGTAACGTTTTGCTAGTGGAAAAACTTCGATTTGGTTCTTATTTTCCCAACTTGAAGCAAAATGGCGTTGCGCGATATGATCCATGATACCAACATAACGTTGTAATGCCTCAGGCTTGAAGAAATTTGGAAGCATTTTTCTAATTTTAATTGCTTCTTCTTTTGGTGAAGTTTGAGTTGAAGATGGGAATACTTTGTTTACAGAATTTGGCCACCAAGCTTGTACAAGTTTATTTTCATTAGAAAATAAGAATTTAATGCACGTCGGAGCACAAAAGACTGCTGTACTTTCACCTAAAAGATGAGTTTTAAAGACACTAGACGAATACTTAGACATTCTATCAAAAATGAATTTTTCAGGGTGACCTTTCCAACCGGTTGAGAGAAACTCGAAGCTCTCTCCGATGAACGGCCATCCAGTTCTTCCCGGAGGTAGGGTTCCGGTCAAGCTGCTGGAGTTTCGCTTGTAAACGATAAAATGAAGGGCGAATGACACAAAGAGAGTGAAAAGGCAAAGAAGACCTCCATGTTTAGGTTTGTGTTCAAATGACTAACACATTTAACACATAAATATTGTAAGTTTGGAGAATTTGGAATGGGATGAGTTTTGGTAATGAAATGGATACATATTTATATTGGTGGAAACTAAATATAGTAGGAATTAATAATGTAAATATGGAAGGTGTTAAGAATAGAATTCTATTTGGAGTGAATGTCTATAATTCTATTTGGAGTGAATGTCTATCTTGTGGAGAGTTTTACTTTGTGACTAAGTCATAATTTCTCCTATAAATAGAGGGGTCTTACCCCATTGTAAATCATCCCAAAATTCAATAAGAATTTTCTCTCTCTCTTTCTCTGCAATATTGCTCTTCTTCTTCTATTATTTTATAACACGTTATCAGCACGAGACTCTACCATCTCAAGAAGTACTTTGAGAAGATTAAGGTAATTTTTCTCCTCTTTTTAATTATGACCGACATTATGAAAAGAAAGTTCGTTGCCCTTGAAATTTCGGGCAAGAACTATATGACATGGGTGTTGGATGCTGAAATCTACTTAGATGCGATGGGTCTTGGAGACGCCATTAAAGACAGAAATAAAGCATCCACCCAAGACTGTGCTAAGGCCTTGATTTTCTTGCGCCATCACCTTGATGAAGGGTTGAAAATTGAATATCTCACGGTCAAAGATCCACTTATTTTGTGGTGGAAAAGGGCATTGGGCAAAAATTTGCCGTGTACCAAGACATTTGGTTGATCTTTATCAAGCATCTCTAAAGAATAAAGGCCCTGAAGCCAATTTTGTCTCTGATAATGATTTTGACATCACCCACTTGGATGTGGCAGACTTCTTTGAGCGCCCTGATGGAAAAATAGACCACTTGATCGGTGATGGATCCGTGGTTAAAGATGATTGAGTAGTTTGATTTTTATTTTTACATATTCCTAGTAGCTAATAAACATCACGTAATCACAGTTCTTTACATGAATAGTAGTCATTAGCACTATTTGTTTAATAGAATTAGTTATAATATTCTTTTTAAACGATATTCGAATTTGCTTAACGTATTTGACCAGTTATACACTGTTTCCGCCAGTCATTCGGTCTTTAGAAAAGAAAAAAAAATATATGCCCGACTTTGGAGAATATTGCACGCTTCAGTTATCCTTCATGGAAAAATCCATCTTCCAATTTCATAGGTAAACAATATTAAAATATATTAAATGTTATGAACATTGCTAGAGAGGAAATCAATAAAGAATGCACACGTGGAATATTGAATCTATACTAAAGCTTTTTCAGCTTTTCTTCCTCTTAAGAAAAGATCTTATTTCACTTTCATAGGAAGCTTAGTTTCTGTTAAACATAAATCTTGAAATAATATACAAAGAGTTCATTTAATTTCTGATTCTTTTTAAATTTTCAGTTTATTGATCATTTGGATTCCTACGCAAATTTATACATGTAAAACTAGCTCATTAGAGTTTGCTCGATGCATTAAAGTCATTATTCAATCAATAATCTATCTTTGTTTCTTTCCCTTTATATTTGAAAATACTAATATTATTCGTATATTTATTTTGCATGTCAAACTGTGGAAGCAAATATGGATATCCCTCAAAGCAAACTTGAATCAAATTTCAATTGTGAAAATATTTGTTTAGTTGATTCATGTACAACACATACAATACTCAAAGAGAAGAAATATTTCTCGCATTTAAGTATGTGTAAGGCAGATGTTACTACAATTTCTGGTAGTAGTAAATTAATTGAAGGCTCTGGAAGAGCTACTATAACTTTGCCTAAGGGAACAATACTTATCATAGAGAATGCAATGTTCTCCTCCAAGTCCAAGAGGAACTTGTTGAGTTTTAAAGATATCCGCAGAAATGGATATCATATTGAGATAATAGATGAGGATAATCTTGAATATCTCATCATTACCAAAAATGTCTCTGGCCAGAAAAGGGCTATTGAGAAGTTCCCATCTTTGTCTTGTGGCATGTATTGGACAAGAATTAGTGCAATTGAGGCACATTCTATTGTAAACCAAAAGGTTACCGATTCCAATACTTTTGTACTTTGGCATGATCGATTGGGACACCCTGGATCAATTATGATGAGACGAATCATAGAAAAATCAAATGGGCATCCATTAAAGAATTTAAAGATTCTTTTAAATGATGAATTTTCTTGCACTTCTTGTTATCAAGGCAAGTTAATTATTAGACCATCACCAACAAATGTTGGAATTGAGTCCCTGCGTTTTTGGAACGTATACAAGGGGACATT
Organism: Nicotiana noctiflora; assembly: GCA_032618575.1. Lineage (NCBI taxonomy): Eukaryota > Viridiplantae > Streptophyta > Magnoliopsida > Solanales > Solanaceae > Nicotiana > Nicotiana noctiflora. The sequence goes on from JASVEL010002786.1 coordinate 14,613, forward strand.
TGTGGACCTATTCACCCACCTAGTGGGTCGTTCTGATATTTTATGGTCTTGATAGACGCATCCTCTAGATGGTCTCATGTGTGCCTATTGTCATCTCGCAACCTCGCGTTTGCAATTAATGGCACAAATAATTCGATTACGGGCACAATTTCCTGATAATCCAATTAAGTCTATTAGACTTGATAATGCTGCTGATTACGGGCACAATTTTCATCCCAAGCATTTAATGATTATTGCTTATCAATTGGGATAAAAGTGGAACACCCTGTAGCTCATATTCACACTCAAAATGGTCTTGCAGAGTCTTTAATTAAACATCTACAATTGATAGCAAGACCGTTACTCATGAAAACGAGGCTGCCCACTTCTGTTTGGGGTCACGCCATTTTGCATGCAGCAATGCTAGTTCGTCTCAGACCGACAAATTATCATAAATATTCCCCGTTGCAATTAGTTTTGGGTCATGAACCTAATATATCCCATTTAAGAATTTTTGGATGCGCAGTATATGTGCCTGTAGCACCGCCATATCGCACCAAAATGGGTCCGCAAAGAAGGCTAGGAATATATGTTGGGTTTGAATCGCCCTCCATTATTCGCTACCTCGAGCCATTAACGGGAGATTTATTTACTGCACGATTTGCAGACTGTCGATTCGATGAGACACTTTTCCCAAAATTAGGGGGAGAAGTTGGTGAAACCAAACGGAAAATTTTGTGGAAAAATCCATCATTATCTCATCTTCATCCACGTGCCTCTATTTGTGAAAAAGAGGTAAAAAAGATTATTCATTTGCAGAGAATAGCAAATCAAATGCCCGATGCATTTACGGATATGAAAAGGATAAAAAAATCACATATCCCTGCGGAGAATGTTCCAATCCGTATTGATGTCCCTATTGGACAATCTTCTAGTGTCATAGCTAATGAGTCAAAAGCACGCATGAAACGTGGCGGACCATTAGGTTCCAAAGATCGAAATCCTAGAAAAAGGAAAATAAATGATCAAAATGACACTATGAAAGAATCTCATGAAGAAATCCACGACTTAATAAATTCTGAGATTCATGAGGAATCCACTGAGCCCGAGACTCAAGAAAATAAGGAACTATCAATAAATCCAATCGATATTGAGACAAATTTGAATCGATTGGATATAGTGGTCGATTATGTCTTTGCATATAATGTTGCATCCAGCATTATGCAAGAAAATGAGGATCTTGAACCTCAATCTGTTGGAGAATGTAGACAAAGACTTGATTGGCCAAAATGGCAAGAAGCAATCCAATCAAAGTTGAATTCACTTGCAAAACGTGAAGTTTTTGGGCCTGTAGTCCAAACACCTAATGGTGTTAAGCCCGTTGGCTATAAATGGGTCTTTGTACGCAAGAGAAATGAGAAAAATGAGGTACAAAGATATAAGGCACGCCTTGTTGCACAAGGATTTTCACAAAGGCCTGGTGTTGATTATGAAGAGACATATTCACCCGTTATGGATGCTATAACATTCCGTTATCTCATTAGTTTTGTTGTCCATGAAAAACTTGACATGCATTTAATGGATGTGGTTACCGCCTACCTTTACGGCTCACTTGATAATGAGATATACATGAAAATTCCCGAGGGCTTCAAAATGCCTAATAATTCAAAATCTCGGGAAATGTTTTCAATCAAATTGCAAAGATCTTTGTATGGTCTAAAGCAATCAGGACGAATGTGGTATAATCGTCTTAGTGAGTATTTATTAAATGAAGGCTATATAAATGATGTCATTTGCCCATGTGTTTTCATAAAGAAAACAACATCGGAATTTGTTGTACTTGCCGTATATGTTGATGACATAAACCTTATTGAAACTCCTATAGAACTCCAAAAGGCAATTGATTATTTAAAGAAGGAATTCGAGATGAAAGATCTCGGAAAGACAAAATTATGTCTTTGTTTGCAAATTGAACATTTGGCAAAAGGAATTTTTGTTCATCAATCTACCTACATAGAAAAGGTATTGAAACGGTTTTACATGGATGGAGCACATCCATTAAGTACTCCGATGGTTGTTCGATCACTTGATGTGAACAAAGATCCATTCCGACCTCAAGAAGAGAATGAAGAGCTACTTGGTCCTGAAGTACCATATCTTAGTGCAATTGGTGCACTAATGTATCTTGCCAATACTACAAGGCCCAACATAACTTTTTCAGTTAATGTCTTAGCAAGATATAGCTCTGCTCCCACAAGAAGACATTGGAATGGGATCAAACACATATTGCGGTATCTAAAAGGGACTACCGATATGGGCTTACTTTATGGCAACAATTGCAGTCCCGATCTTATTGGTTATGCTGATGCTGGGTATTTATCCGACCCACACAAGGCTCGATCTCAAACATGTTATGTGTTTACCTGTGGAGGCACTGCCATATCGTGGCGATCGACTAAGCAATTAATTGTGGCTACTTCATCTAATCATGCTGAGATAATTGCTATTCATGAAGCAAGTCGAGAGTGTGTGTGGTTGAGGTCTATAATACATCTTATTCGAGATAAATGTGGTGTGAAATGTGACAAGTTACCCATTATTTTGTATGAAGACAATGCAGCATGCATAGCTCAACTGAAGGGAGGATTCATAAAAGGAGATAGAACAAAACACATTTCACCAAAGTTATTTTTCACACATGATCTTCAAAAGAATGGTGATATTAATGTGCAACAGATTCGTTCAAGTGATAATATGGCTGATTTGTTCACTAAATCTCTACCGACGTCAACCTTCGAGAAGCTAGTGTACAAGATCGGGATGCGAAGGCTTAAGGATGTGAATTGATGCTCTCATCAGGGGGAGTTAATGCGCGTTGCACTCTTTTTCCCTTACAAGGTTTTGTCCCACCGGGTTTTCCTTGCGAGGTTTTTAACGAGGCAACCAAAAGGCGTATTATTAGATATGTGTACTCTTTTTCCTTTTCTAAATTTTTTTCCCATTGGGTTTTATTTTAGTTAAGGTTTTAATGAGGCACATTACTTATTGAGTAGACATTCAAGGGGGAGTGTTAAGAATAGAATTCTATTGGGAGTGTTAAGAATAGAATTCTACTTGGAGTGAATGTCTATCTTGTGGAGAGTTTTACTTTGTGACTAAGTCATAATTTCTCCTATAAATAGAGGGTCTTACCCCATTGTAAATCATCCCAAAATTCAATAAGAATTTCCTCTCTCTCTTTCTCTGCAATATTGCTCTTGTTCTTTTATTATTTCATAACAGTTACTTATTTATATATGCTGGTGATATCTAGGAAGTATAAGAAAGATTCTTGGTTATACTAAGCGAGAGGTCCTTTTTTTTTTTTTTTTTTTTTTACCTTATGCAAAACATTTTTAGAAAGATGGAATTATTTAAGGTATATACCGTCCTTTACATAATAAGTGCCTGACTGAAAAGTTAAATTAAAAACTTATCAAATGCTTTCATCTTTATTCTTCAACAAATAAACTTTTATATATTTAGAGAAATTATCTATAAAAATCACATAATATTTTTTCCCTCCTCTAATCATAATTTATTTCAAGTCTCCTAAATCAGTATGTATTAAACTTAACAATTCAGATTCTCTAAATACCGAAGCACATGATTTCTTAGTTTGTTTAGCTTCTGCACAAACTTCACACTTATCAATATTCAAAAAATTAATATTTGAAATAAGACATTCAGAATGCATTTTTTTAATATAAGATAAACTAACATGTCCTAATCTAGCATGCCATAAATTAAAAAAATCAACCAAGCAAGCAGAAGTACTAACATTTTTATTGAAATTATTGAGTACAAACAAGCCATGGTTATAATATCCCTTGCCAACAAAATTATTATTCTGGGTCAACACGACCTTATCAGATTCAAAAGCAACCTTCACCCCCACTTTTCCTAATAATCCCACAAAGACCAAATTAGCTCGGATACTAGGAACAGTAACACGTCATTCAATGCCAAAGTTTTGCCAGATGTGAGTTTGAGAAGAACTTTGCCTTTTTCAAGAATCGGAGCAGTTCTTGAGTCACCAAGATAGACAACTTCTTCTCCTTCCTCAACTTGGGTATAAGACACAAAGTCTTTTTTGTTAGCACATATGTGCCTAGTGGCACCATAATCTAACACTCAATCTTTCATATTGGCCACCATGTTCACTTGGTAAACAACCGCAATAATTATATCATCCACTTTGGCTTAAGCCAAATTTACTTTAGCCTTAGTGGGATTGTCATTCCCAACTCTTTTCCGGCATTGAGCAACATAGTGGCCATGTCAGTTGTTAGTTTTGGGCTTATAACCATTTCTTTTATCATACATGTTACTTGATTTTCTCTGACGATTGTTCTCCTCCACAAGAATGCTTCTAATAGTAATTTCTTTTTCTTTGTCAACAACATGTGCTTGCGGTTAAAATTATCTCCACCAAAAATAGCAACTTAAACAGTTGGTGCAGCAGCAGTAGTAGCATCAACAACAACATTAGCAGCGTTATTCTCCATAATAACAACGTGAAATATCCTTAAGATTATTGTAAAAATTTGGATGATTATGGAGAATAAAAGGTTTAGCTTGAGGCGTGTCAAACACACCGTCCTTAAGGATATTTTGCACACACCGAGATGAATAATATTGGGCGTATTCCCCAGAATTCAACAAGCTCTTCTAGAATAACTAAGAGCAGAAATAATAAAATTTAACGAGAAGAAAACCCAGCACAAAGAAAAGGGAAGAAAAGATTTTTAGCTTTTTTCACACTACTCCATCAACACAAACAAATAGCTTTATATATAGTCCAAGAAAATGGACATCTAAAATGAAAATCCATTAAGAATTTAATGTGAAGAATTCTCAGTGAAAATTTTTCATTAAGAGTGCAACACCATAAATACCAAAACGGCTATTGAAAGCCATCAATAGTCAAACTATTAAAAACATTTGAAACGTTAAAATCCTATCAAAGCCATAAAGGCTTTTTAACTTTTAAAAAACGTAAGCTTCAAATGTTATAACTTAGGAAATAAAATCAGAATATTGGCAACCATTAGAAACTTAAGGCCAATAAGGCTCTTAAAGAATTGAAAGCCAACCGATTGAAACGTTTCACACTAATGAGCATTTAATAAATAGATTTACTTTTTCCAAAGTGAATTCAAAATTAAATTAATTTATGTTACAAATATATTTAAGATAATTAGTATAATAGTTACTCACTAATATAATCGTAAGAAAATGAATCTAGATTTAGTTTTGGAATATTTCTTATTGAGATATCAAAATTATTTTTTCATCAAAAACTTCAGCACTATATAAGCTGAAGTTTTTGAAAAAAATTTCTAACATACTAAATAAATAATCAGATTGCCAACAGTATCTAAATCATAAATTTTGGAAACAATAAACGTAAAAAAAAAAATATAATTATCATTGTCTACTAATTTACGTACGTGAAAATATTCATAAATTATTATCTACTAACTTACGTAATTATTTATAATTTATTTTTAAATAATCTAATAAACATATTTATGAAAAGCATCCCATGAACTGAAGTCCCATATCATTACCAACAACATCAGAAGAAGGAAGAAGGAAAAAAAAAATGAAGGAGGAGAATAAGGAGGAGAAAGGGGGCTGAAGTTATTTAAAAAATGAATACATATTAAAAGTTTTTTAAAAATAATGAGTATAAGTTAAATGAGGCGACCAATTAAGTTGTCCCATACAATTTTTACTCAATACATATGAAACCTAAAGTCAAAAAGGCGGTGTCAGGAAAATAAAGGCTAGCACGCACACGGCAGCAATCATGATTTTGCACAAATAGGACACTTTAGTGTTATTATTGATTTTTTTAATCCCACATGCCCTATGGACAATATTTTTGACTGTAAAAGTTTGCCTATGGAACGAGCGGGGTAAAAAATTCAAGACCACCAATTTTTAATGTCATTAGGTGTAATTTTCTGGAAAATAAAGATTCATATTGTTCTCCTCATTCTCTATGTCAAACTTCAGAGTTTTCCTTTTCAACGTGTGAGCTTCGTGGTAGAAGCAGATTCAAGATTTCAATTTGATGCATTCTATCTTAAGATTCTTAACACATTATTATACCTTTTTAAATTTTGAGTTCTTTACATACTATATATTTACACTACATTTTGTCTGAACTCATAGTCAAAAGAATACTATATCCGCCTCTGCTTTATGGTCTCGTAGTCTTGAGAGAATGAGTTGCCTCATGAAACAATCGAGCAATGAATCTAGCTATTCTCTTTTAACTTGCATTCAACGCCGGCTGAAGGGTAAAGCAACCCAAGCAATGGCTTTAGGCTCCCAAATTTTGGGGGCCCCATTTTTAATTGACAATATTTTATAAATTAATTTTCTATATAAAAAATTAATTATCTTAAATTTAAAATTAAAAAAACTTACAAAAAGGGAAAAAATTACTTTGTTATTAATATTGACCCTTGAGTTTGAATAATCTGAAGCATACACAAATATTTTTATTTTTTTATTTAGTGGGTAAAAATTGAGATTACTAGTTGATAAAAAGATGAAGAAAAAAAATATTGACTTACCCTTGATTAAAACATAATAGCCGCTCTCGCATGATAGTTTAGGCTTATTTTTCAAATTATATAGCATTAAAGAAAATATTACAAGTAGAAGATAAAACTCTAATCAACATACTAAATAAGATGAAAATGGTAACTTGATCAGTGACCAGAAAGAAATCCAGTCAACCATTGTTGACTTCTTCAGTAACTTATATACCACCTCTCGCTCAGAAGTGCACTGGGCTACCAATGGTCAACCAACCATAGAGCCCGCCATTCCTCAAAGTCATATATCTTTCTTGGATAGACCCCTTCAGTGTGACTGAAATCAAAAAAGCAATGCTCTCCAATGGTCCTTTCAAGTCCCCTGGCATGATGGCCTCCACCCCTTCTTCTACCAAAAGTACTGGGACATTGTAGGCCCTTCTATCATAGATTTCTGCAATAAGTGTTTTGCAACAAGGCACATGGATAGCACCATGAACCAAACCCTCTTGTGCCTCATCCCAAAGGTCCCTCAAGCTTCCATGCTGAAAAACTTCAGACCCGTTGGGCTTTACAATACTATTTACAAGACAGTCACTAAGATCATTCTAAATAGGATAAAACCCATCATGGCACTCATTATTGGCCCAAGCCAAGCCAGCTTCCAATCTAACAGAAGGGCTAGTGATAATGCTATCATTGTTTAGGAGTACACTAACCAATTCAAGAAGATGAAGGGTAGGAGTGGAAACATGATCCTAAAAATTGACCTGGAAAAAGTTTTTGACAGGCTAGAATGGTCATTTACCAAGGATACCCTAATTGCCTTTAACTTCTTAAGGGCCTTTTCCAATCTTATCATGTCATGCATCAGCACATCCTCCATTTCCATTATGCTTAATGGGGGTAAAACTGAAGCATTCAACCCCTCAAGGTGCACCAGACAGGGAGACCCCATGTCCCTCTACCTCTTCATCCTGTGTATGGAAAGAATGTCCAGGTCCATTGACCAAGCAATTACTCTGAACCAATGGCACCCCATTAGTGTAAGCAGGTCAAGACCAAAAATCTTCCATCTCTTCTTTGAAGATGACCTTACACTATTTGCCAAAGGAAACATTAGGAATTGCAACACTATCATGTCCATCCTTCAGGATTTCAACACCAAATAAAGCCAAAAAATAAACTTCTCCAAGTCCAGGGCCTTGTTCTCCTCTAATATGCCCCAAGATACATCCCAACATCTCTCCACCATCCTCTTTATTAAACACCATACCTCATTTGGGAAATACCTGGGATTCCCCATCTTTCACAAGAGGCAAACAGCTTCAGATTTTCAGTTCATCATATGCAATCTAAGCTAGCTGGCTGGAAAACCAAACATCTCACAGTGGCTGGAAGAACTATGCTGGCTAAGACAACCCTTAACATCATCCCAAGCCATGTCATGCAATACATATCCCTCCCAACCAAAACTACTAACCAAATTGATAGAATCCAAAGGAACTTCTTATGAGGATCAACCTCTGAGAAAAAGAATATGGAAGGAGGGTTAGGATTGCAAAAATCTAGCCTGAAGAATAAAGTTGCACTTGCAAGCTTAGCCAGAGAGCCTACGAAAACACTAATAGCCTCTGGGACATAATGTTCATCCACAAATACTGTGACTTGTCTAGAAATGCCCCAGCCTTGAGGACCACAGACACCCCAAAAACTCCAATATGGAAGGGTATTGTAAAGGGTTGAGAAACTTGTAGTAAAGTCAATAGGTGGATAGTAAGTAGAGGGAATATGATTTAACTTCTTTAATGATAGTTGGATCCTCAACCAACCTGCCCTAAGGGAACTGATTCAAGGTCCCCAAAACACACAATGATCTTACAACTAAGGTTGATCAAATACACCGGGGGGCATGTGGAATACCCCCCAACTGTCCTTACACTCCCCCCCTCCCCCGCATTCTCAACCTCATAAAGTCTGTATTTATTCCAAGGGTGACTAATAAATAAGACAATTTAATTTGGGACCTCATAACCAATGACCAATTCTCAAATCGCAGTACTTACTCTTACTTAAGCAAGACCTCTATGGGCCCTCAAGTCCAAGAGAAAGAAATATTCAGGAGAATCTGGCAGCTTCAAACCTTGAATAAAATCAAATACTTCATATGGCTCTTAACCCACAGGAGACTCCCAACAAGAAGTTACCTTAATTCCATTGGGTTAACATGCCTACACTAATGCCACTTCTGTGGTTTTCCTAATGAAGACATTGATCACATCTTCTCCAACTGTCCTAATGTCATCCAATTCTAGCACAACATCCAAGCGAAAGCATCAGGCCAAATTGGCCCCAATCAAAACCCTAATAACCTCCCTTGGATAACAATTGTGCAAAAAATAAAAAACACCAAATACAATGATGCCCTCACTTGGGGCAATCTCCTGCCTTTCTGCCCTCTGCCTATGGCACATTTGGTTGATGAGAAATAACAACACTTTCAATAACAAAAAAGATCCTATTGACGTCAAGAACACTATTGAAAAAGCTACTGAATTTTCTGCAATGAACAATACCACAAGAGAAAAGCACAAGCACCAAATTATGCTAAAGTGGAATCCACCTGCCAGGGGCACTTTCAAGCTCAACACAGATGGAGCTATAAAAGGAAACCTAGGGATGGGAGGTATATGGGGAGTGATTAGGGACCATAGTGGTAACTGGATAACAGGATTCATGGAGATCCTCCCTAACACAACTAATATTAAGGCAGAAATTAGGACTCTCACAAGAGGCATTTAATTAGCAGAAAGGAACAACATCTTCCCACTGGAAATTAACAGAGTCTCTTCAGAGGTAATCAATATGCTCATTTACGGAAACCAAGTTTTTGACCCTTTGATTTGTGAATGCAGGTCGCTGATCCAAAGAACGGAGAGAGTGGAGGTGAAACACAACTATAGGGAACATAACATTGTTGCGGATATACTGGATAAGGAAGCAACGAAGGAAATTTTTTTGTGTAAATCGTTAACGTTAGCAGTTCCTCCGGTGTTGGCCACTGATGTATTTTGGGCAGACATCCTAGGAACTGAACTACCTAGGTTCTTTTTGGGTTGTAACTTAAACAATATTATGCATTACATTGCATCTTTGGGGGCACTAAAGTACCGCAGTAACCGCGAAAGCAGTGTTTTCAGGGACTATCCCTTAAATATATAATATCATCCTTTGCACAAAAAAAAAATATAATAAGACTTTGGACTGCATGTCCAAATCAAAGTGAGTTTTGATAGGGTGCTATACTTGTAAATATTTTTCTGGTAATAATAGGATGAATTACCAAAAAAAATAAGATAACATGACTTGATTTTTTTTCAAAGTTTATATTCCTTATAGAATAAAATATACTATATATCAATTGCATCGGGAAAGAAGGTTCTCCAAATTAAAAGTGATAAAATATTACATAGGATCAACAAGGTATCACGAGAAGCTAACTGGATCAACAATGTTGAGCCGCCCCTGCTTGCATTTTCATTTGAATTTCAAGGCGAATGTTGTATGTTAATTGAGGATAACATGACTATGAATCATCAAATTGAAGATTGCTCAAAGTGACAACGTATATCAACTGCATAATAAGTGGTATAATGGAGTTTGGACCATGCAAATAAATATTTATCTACTACCTTTTTATCCCCAACAAGTAACAAAACAAATGTTACACGTCCCAAGTTTGGGTGAAACTCAACTCAAGGATATTAATGAAGGTTTTTAGTTTGCATTACGGTTTACATATCAAATCTTAGTACATGAATAGATTTTAGATATCTTAGTACATGGGTAGATTAATATTTCACTTCTTTTTTATTAGGTGAAGCCAAAAAGTAAAAAGGATGGTCCCGGCGGGGCTCGAACCCGCGACCTTCGGCTCATAAGACCAACGCTCTAACCAACTGAGCTACGGGACCTGTTTATTTTACGTCGTTAAGTAATACATAAAGATATCAATCGGTGTAGACTCTACTTGGATGATCTAACTGTATTAGTATTTCTGTAAACTTAGTTTTACCCAAAAAGTTAGTTGAAAGGAGTGTATGTAGCTGATCATAGCTTCGGCATGTCTACATACTTAAGTTCTAATTAATCTTTGAAGAAGTGTGACCGTTTTGGATTAGACATTCGAAAAAGGAAATAGAGAGAAGAATGGACATGTTTACTACCTAAGAGTATCTTCAATCCATACTCAAAACTTAAGGACTAAATTTGGATATATTTTTTTCGAAGAATTGAACATATGGAGTCCACATATTTCACATTGAAATTAGTGGCAAGGAAAAAGAAAAAGAAACAATTTGCTAACGATAAAAATATGAATGAATCAAAAGTGCAACATATGATGAAATTGAACAATTTAGGATAGGTATGAAAGTAGTTGTACCTCCCTTCTATTATTACGAGAAAAAAATAATCCGTTATGAAACGATTCTATAAAAAATAATTTTCTGCAGAAAGTCGAAAATAAAAAAATTTAAAATGGATTGATGTATACTGTAAACCACATAATTATCAACAAACATTGATTGAATTATATTGTCTTGATCACATATCATAATATATCATAAGTTTATTGTATTTGGAAATATCAAATAATTCCAATATTCTTGGCACACTCCTATCACGTCAAAGATTATAATTGAACCTAAATCACGAACTTTATCATAATTGAGACAATTATAAGGTGGATTGAGACAAGATGAATATTAATACACGCATAAATAGTTAGAACTATGTCATCTGGCCTTACACATGTCCTAAACGAAGAAAAGGTCCCAATCCCACATATTTTTCCTTCATTTTTTAAATTATCCATTAAGGGGTTTAGTTGGAAATGATTGAATCATTAGTAAAGTGCTTTAACAACACTAGATTAACTTAATTCCGCAAATAAAGCAAAACGGCTCCCATATAAAGTATGAATCACCAAAAATTATGGTGGAGCGGCAAATATTCTATCCTTAACATGAGGTTTCGAGCTTGAAACTTGAATATGTAATTATTTTGGTAGGGAGTGTTGGATTTTGTTATTAATGTTAATGAAAAATGGTGAGAAAAAAATAAAGGGAAGTAAAATTTTGAATTAGTCAACTTTATTAATGCACTTTGTCCCTCATTGGAAGAAGGAAAGAAAATCTCTGTGTATATATATAGAAGCTCATCTTCTAGCTCTTAAAAAGTTAAGAAGAAGTGGTGCTTCGCGCCATCGTCATCGCTCGCTTTGCCTTCGGCTTTAATTTTTTTGAATATAGAGTTATATCAGGGAGTGCTTTACTCTCCAAAATAGAATTTACCGACGTGAATCCTGATTAGTCGAGCTCCAAAATGGCTATCATACCGAGTAAGTTAAAACGAATAAAATTGAACCATTAACCACAATATCTCCTCTGGAGCACTCTTTTGCCGAATTTTCTAAAGGAGAGCCTGGGAGACAACAACAACAATAATAAATTCAGTTTGATCCCAACAAATAGGTTCTGGGAGGATAGTCTATACGCAGACATTACCCCTACCTAATGCAAGTAGAGAGGTTATTTTCAATAGACCCTCGGTTGAGGAAGGGCAAGAAGAAGAAGAGGAAAGTAAGGGAGAAAGAAAGATGGGAGATAAAAGAAAAAGGGAGAGATAAAGGATAACTGGTACCAAATAATAGCAACAGAGAATACAATACCTGAGGCGGACAAAATCACATAACATAATAAAAATCTAAGAATATGAATGGACATGGATACTACTAAGACTATCGGTAAATAACTATAAACTACCTACTAACCTTGTATATTAATCCTCGACCTCCACACTCTCCTATCAAGGGTCATATTCTCAGTGAGCTGAAGCAACACCATGTCCCGCCTAATCACCTCTCCCCAATACTTCTTAGGCCTACCTTGACCTTTTCTCAAACTCTCCAGGGCCAGCCTCTCACACCTCCTAACAGGAGCATCAATGCTTCTTCTCTTAACATTTTCGAACCATCTCAGCCTCGACTCCCGCATCTTGTCCTCCACGGAGGCTAGTCCCATTCTGTCTCAGATATCTTCATTCCTAATCCTATCTCTCCTGCTACACCCACACATCCATCTCAACATCCTCATCTCTGCTACTCTCATCTTCTGCACATCGGAGTTCTTGACTGGCCGACACTCAGCCCCATACAGCATAGTCGGTCGAACCACTACTCGATAAAATTTACCCTTAAGTCTTAGCGGCACATTCCTATCACATAAAACATCAGAAGCGAGCCTTCACTTCATCCATCCACTCCAATGCGATGCGCGACATATTCATCAATCTCCGCATTACCCTGGATAATAGACCCGAGATACTTAAAACTCGCTCTCTTGAGGATAACTTGAGCATCAAGCTTAACCTCTATGTCTGCATCATGGGTCTCGCCATTTAACTTGCACTCCAAGTATTCTGTCTTGGTTCTACTGAGTTTGAAACCTTTAGACTCCAAGGTATGTCTCCAAACCTCCAACCTCGTGTTAACTCTGCTACATGTCTCATCAATCAACAATATATCATCGGCAAATAGCATGCATCAAAGCACCTCCCCTTGAATGTGACGCGACAATACATCAATCGCCAAGGAAAATAAAAATGGGCTAAGAACTGATCCCTGGTGCAACCCAATCACCACAAGAAAATGCTCCGAGTCACCACCTCTAGTCCTCACCCGAGTCTTTAACATCATTATACATATCCTTAATCACACTAATATATGCTATCGAAACATCGCTATCCTCTTAATACCTCCACAGGACCTCCCTCGAAATTTATCGTATGCTTTCTCAAGGTCATTAAACACATTATGCAAATCCTTCTTCCTCTCCCTGTACTGCTCTACTAATCTCCTTACCAGATGAATCGCTTCCGTAATCTAACGCTCCGGCATGAATCCAAACTAATTATCGGAAATAGACATGCACTTCCTCACCCTAGCCACCACCACCCTCTCCCAAACCTTTATAGTGTGACTCAACAGCTTGATACCTATAATTATTACAACTTTGGATATTACCCTTGTTTTTGGAAAGCAGAACCATCATACTCCACCTCCATTCTTCGGGTATCTTTTTTATTTTCAAAAATATATTAAACAGCCCAGTGAGCCACTCCAAAGCTGCCTGCTCCGCCTTTTTCAGAATTCCATTAGGATTTCGTCTGGCCGCGTCGCTCTGCCCCTACACATCTTACGCATTGCCCCTTCCACCTCCTCTACCGTAATCCGCCTACAGTACCCAAATTTCGGTCGATTCTTGGAGTGCTCCAACTCACCCAGCACAATGTGTCTATCCTCCCCCTCAATGATAAAATTATTTTCAGATAACTTATTGGTCACAAATTTGAGCCGTAAAAACTACAATCAATGTTTGCATTAAGGTAATATATCTACATCAAACTGAAATGTGACCTTTTCTCGAACCTTGCTTACAAAATATTTTATATATATATCGGACTGCTTATAAGATCTCGTATAATTGAAACAATTAAAGAAAAGGTAAAAGAAAGGGATGATATATCTTTGCCAATTGGTTATGCCATCATAAGTAGTCACAAACCATCAAAACCATCCACTGGTTTATCATATATATTATATTAAATAAATACACAATTAGCTACGTACACCATAAACTATAACGTTGGGAATAGTATACCACTTTACGATGTCATTGGGTGGCCACTGATAGACTCATATTTAACTTATTAAAATTAAAATAATACATCCTAGTATTAGCTGGTCTTGCTTTACAACCACGCTACATTTTCTTTTTCTTTTGTTTTTTATCCATTGTGCTATATTATATTGGGTTCCGACTATATAACTTATTTTAGACTATAAATTTTAAAAATCTTCTTTTCTTTCTTAAAATATACTATGTTGGAATCAAACATAGCCACATAATTTGAAACATAACGATGAGAATAGCACTTACTATCAATATAGGGGTACATAATTTATGATTATCCTTCATTAATTAAATTTTCAATGTTTGGGACAATATATTCATATACCTCCAATCATATCAATCTTGAAAAACCTTGACCCTAAGATGTTTGCCATTATTATATATATCAAGTTTCATAAAAAAGAATAAAAATGCTATTTGCTCCTTTTACCATGTTAGATTTCACCTATATAGTATTGAGCGGCGGAGCTAGAATATAAATTATTGGTTTGGCCAAATTCAGCTGTTTTAATTCAAACCTTATATTTATTTTAAGAGATTTATTAAATATATACAAATATTTAATTTAATCATTTTTGCTGAATCCAGAAATTTTTGCCAAACAAAGCTTAGAAATTTTGTAATGGATTTGAGTGCTCCTACATGCTAGCTACTATCATTTTTAAGATTATTAAAGGGGGAAAAGAAGGAGGAATAGCTTGGAACCTTATCCATTTGATTATCCATGCAGATTCAACGGGCCCATAGAGGTCGTTTGATCGGGAAATAAGTTATTTTATAATTAATTATTTTGATATTAGTTATCTTATCTTTTCATAGGAATAAAAAAAATATTACAATCCCGGAATAACTACTCCCAATAGTGATACCACGACTTTATCTCAACCAAACGTAAGATAAACTCATCTCAAATTTAATTTTGGAATTAATTATCACTTATCCCTTATTCCTCGTACCAAACGAGCCCCTTAGTTGGTAGTTAGTGCTGGTTGTGATTCTACTATAACCTAGAGATGGGAATTTTTACTAACAGATTACAGACATAATTCCTCAACTCTTAATCAGACGATTCAGGTTCGAGACCTGAGAATAATTCTGACAGAAAGTGTTTTCCCCTTTCGTGGACCTTACATGACACGAATCCAAATTATCAGGCACTAATAGCGAGGGTCAAATATCGGATGACAAACCCAAAGCAACAAGATATGCTAGTGTTGGTAAATTTTGCAAACAGTCAGAAGGAAAGGAAAAAAGAAATTAACCTTAAAAATAAAACATCTAACTTAAAATATTTCATATTTGTGAATGAAAATGTACTTGATCTATACAAGAGGCTGTAAGAAAATTACCGTATTTTATGAAAATAAAACACTTATAGAGTACTTGTTTTACATAGATAATGGGATAGTGGACTATTTCAGTAAAGACAAAGTCATGCTTACTGGATTTATACTAATTTTGTCTTGGAATATTTTATAAATTTTTGAATTTTTGAAGAAGTGGTCTGCAATTTTTCAATGACTATTCTTTTATTCCTTTAAGTTATGAAACAAATACGGTCTGCCATGTATTTTTTTTTTAATTATGTGTGTCAGTGTTTTGTGATGAATTTGGAAGGGTTCGTATATTATTTTGAATCCTAAAAGTTAAACCTTCTTTTCTGGAATTAGTATTTAGTTGTTGACAAAGAGTTTTGAAGTGTTCTTGAAGCACTACTCAATTTAAAGTATTAGATTGTTAATTTGGAGGAATTGCCTAGTGAGACTTTGACACGAATAGATACAAATGCTTTGGTCTTCAGTTATGTGATATAACTTATAACATATATGTTCGTTGAAATCTTTGGAAGTTCTTATAATATTTAGTTTAATTATAAGAATTATTTGAGGATATATAGGCATCCTGTCTATGCTTTGTATCTCCACTTTGAAACAATTCAATATTCTTGTGAAAGTTAATTATAATGGTTTATCATTGTAAGATGTCAATTTTGAAATTTTCTTTTGTATTATGTATTTAGGAGTGGCCATAGCATCTTGAATACTTAATATAAAAAAAATTGAGTCTATTAATCACATCACGTTTAGTGATTAACGGTTATAATGACATCTACTTAGTCAAATTATCTCATTAGAATAGTAACCCGGCCCTACAGGGAGGTAACTATACTGGTGAGGTTAATTGGAATGAGACAGTAAACCTTTTAGTTGAAAATTATCTTATGCCCACAGGTACGGATAAATTTCTATGTGTTTTGATTTACTAGTCTAATAAAGTTAGTAAATTCTATGCATGGTTTGCAACCTCTGCCCACAGGAAGGTCTAGAATTTACTATGAATCGGTATTTTACGCGATTCACTTTTGATGGACTGTACTTCATAGCTTATGTATGTTTATCCTTGTTTTGCAGTCTTTACCGCTTTTCCTACCGCTATTTTTAATGAGTACTCGAATTCCAATGCTTTCTGGTGACAATTATGTTGAATGGAAGGAGAAAGTCCTTCTCACTTTAGGGTGCTCGGATCTGGACCTGGCACTCCGTGTGAATGAACCACCTATCCCCACGGAATCAAGTACGCCAGCTGCTAAGGCTAGTTATGAGCTGTGGGAGCGATCTAATCGCTTAAGTTTAATGCTCATAAAAGCTCACATAAGCCAAAGCATTAGGGGTTCTATCCCTAATAGCGATAAGGTCAAAGCTTACATGAAGGCAATAGATGAACAATTTGTAAGCTCTGACAAGGCATTGGCCAGTACCCTTATGAAGAGGCTCTCAAGTATGACGTTTGACAGAAGTCGTACAGTGCGTGAGCACATTATGGAGATAAGAGACATTGCTGCTAAACTCAAGTCCCTTGAGGTTGATATGTCTGAACCATTTCTAGTGCATTTCATTCTCAACTCACTTCCAGCGGAATATGATCCGTTTAAGATTTCTTACAACACACATAAGGATAAATGGTCAATCAATGAACTTTACCATGTGTGTTCAAGAAGAAGAGAGGTTGAAGCATGAACCTGAAAGTGTTAATATGGTGACTCATGGTAAGAGAAATGCAAAGAAGGGCAGGAGTATTCCCATGAAGAAGAAAAGCAAATTTGACAAAGATGCTTGTCGTTTCTGTAAGAAGAAGGGACACTGGAAGAAAGATTGCCTGAAATACAAGAAATGGCTTGAAAAGAAAGGTAATTTTACCTTTGTATGTTATGAATCTAATTTTACTGAAGTTTCTGATAATACATGGTGGATTGATTCTGGTGCTACAATTTACATTGCCAAAATCATACAGGGCTTTCTAACTCAGAGGAAGCCGATAGGAAGTGAACAATACGTCTATTCGGGCAATAGGACGCATTCACGTGTGGAAAGCATGGGGATTTATAGGCTTATTTTGAAGGATGGTTTTCACTTAGATTTAGAAAATACTTTTTATGTTCCAGAATATTCTAGAAATTTAATTTCTCTTTCAAGACTATCGATTAGTGGATATGATTTGAATTTTCATTATCCTTCAGTGAAACTTTTGAAAGATAATAAAGTTATTGGTTTTGGAAATTTGAATGGAAATTTATATAAACTTGAGCTAGACCCCACATTTGAATGCATTGTTTTAACTTTGCATGATAAAGAAATTGGTACTAAGCGATGTATTATCAATGAGAACTTATCTAGTCTTTGGCACAAGAGATTGGGACACATCTCTATTGATAGAGTCAAAAGGTTGGTTAATGATGGAGTTCTAAAAACTCTTAATTTTTCTGACTTTGGGACTTGTGTGGACTGCATAAAGGGTAAGCAGACCAACAAATCAACTAAAGGTGCCAAAAGGAGTTCTCAATTACTTGAGATCATACATACAGACATATGTGGACCATTTCCTACCCCTTGCTTGAATGGTGAGAGATATTTCATCTCTTTTATTGATGACTATTCAAGATATATGTATCTCTATTTTAAGTTTAATAAATCAGAAGCACTTGATGCTTTTAAAGTCTACAAAACAGAAGTAGAGAAACAAACCGGTACTCAGATCAAAATTGTAAGATCTGATAGGGGTGGAGAATATTATGGTAGGTACACAGATAAGGGACAAGTTAAGGGTCCATTTGCTGAGTTCCTTGAAAGTGAAGGTATAATTGCTCAATACACCATGCCAGGAACACCACAACAAAATGGTGTGGCGGAAAGAAGGAACCGGACATTAATGGACATGGTAAGAAGCATGATTAACAGATCAAGTTTACCTTTATCCTTGTGGAGGGAAGCCTTAAAAACCGCTGTGTATATTTTGAATAGGGTTCCATCCAAGGCTGTCCCCAAGACACCTTTTGAGTTATGGAAAGGATGGAAACCTAGTTTAAATCATTTACACGTTTGGGGATTTCCAACTGAAGTAAGGGTTTATAACCCACAACTAAAGAAGTTGGATGAAAGAACAATAAGCGGTTATTTTATAGGCTATGCGGTTAACTCCAAGGGATTTAGGTTTTATTGTCCTTCTCATTCTCCTAAAATTGTTGAAGCTAGAAACACTAAATTTCTTGAGGATCATGAAGAGAGTGGGAGTGGTTTGACTCAAAGAGTGGAATTGGAAGAGATAAGGGAACCACCCGTGGTACCTTTATATATTGGGAACTTGAATGTTTCTCAGAGAAATTCTCATGAATTATCTGAACAACAACAAGTTCAAGAGCCACCACCACTTGAGGAGCCACAGCAAGATCAACCCACTTTACCTGAACCCGCTGAAGAAGTGTCAGAACAGTGGGAGTGAGAAAATCCTCAAGAATTAGAAAATCAACAATTTCTAGCGACTATATTGTGTATCTCCAAGAGTCTGATTTTGATATTGGACTAAAAGATGATCCATGCTCGTTTCACAAGCCATGAGTGGAGAAAACTCCACATTTTGGTATGATGCCATGAAAGAAGAGTTAGAATCTATGGCTAAGAATAAAGTTTGGGATCTCGTCGAATTACCAAAGGGATCCTCTACCATAGGTTCCAAGTGGGTCTTTAAAACTAAAAGAGACTCATCGGGTAATATCGAACGATACAAAGCCAGACTTGTAGCCAAGGGTTTTACTCAAAGGGAAGGCATTGATTACCATGAAACCTTCTCTCCAGTATCAAAGAAGGATTCATTGAGAATAATCATGGCATTAGTAGCTCATTTTGATTTGGAGTTACATCAAATGGATGTGAAAACAACTTTTCTGAATGGAGATCTTGAAAAGGAGGTATACATGAGTCAACCTGAAGGATTTTGTGATAAGGACAAAAGTCACCTTGTTTGCAAGTTAAATAAATCCATTTATGGGCTAAAACAGGCTTCCCGCCAATGGTATATTAAATTCCACAATGTTGTATCTTCATTTGGATTTACGGAGAACATCATTGATCAATGTATATACCTTAAGATAAGTGGGAGCAAATATATTTTTCTCGTCCTATATGTGGATGATATTTTGCTTGCAAGTAGTGATTTGGGATTGTTGCACGAGAGTAAACAGTTCCTTATCCAAAATTTTGAGATGAAGGATATGGGTGAAGCCTCTTATGTCATTGGCATAGAGATTCACAGAGACAGATCCCAAAGATTACTTGGACTGTCTCAGAAGGCCTATATTGAAAGAATTCTGGAAAGATTCGGGATGAAGAACTGTTCACCTATAACAACACCCATAATTAAAAGTGACAAATTCTCATTGAATCAATGTCCACAGAATGCATTGGAAAAGGACCAAATGAAAGACATTCCTTATGCTTCGCTTGTTGGAAGCTTTATGTATGCACAGGTCTGCACTAGACCTGATGTTTCTTTTGCGGTAGGAATGCTTGGCAGATATCAAAGTAACCCTGGTCTTGACCATTGGAAAGCTGGTAAAAGGGTCTTGAGATATTTGCAAGGAACCAAGGATTTTAAGCTCACATACAAATACTCTGACTCATTGGAAGTGATTGGATATTCAGACTCTGATTTGGGTGGATGTAAAGACACTGGTAAATCTACTTTAGGATATATTTTTCTCCTAGCTGGAGGTGCTGTATCTTGGAGAAGTGTCAAGCAGACCATTGTTGCAACATCCACAATGGAAGCTGAATTTATAGCATGCTATGAAGCTACATCACATGCGTTATGGTTGAAGAACTTTATTTCCGGCCTTAGGATTGTCGATTCCATTTCAAGGCCATTGAGAATCTTTTGTGACAATTCAGCTGCAGTTTTCTTTTCTAAGAATAATAAAAGTGGCAGCCGAAGCAAGCACATCGACATAAAGTATTTGATGGTTAGAGACTATGTGAAGAAGCAAGATGTGAATTTTGAGTATATTAGTACTACTTTGATGATTGCTGATCCTATGACTAAAGGTCTGCCGGCTAATATTTTCAAGGATCATGTAACCCATATGGGGCTTAGTAGCTCAATTTAGTCTTGCTTTGCTCTCTAACACTTTGTCTAGACATTATGTTTATTTTGATATACATGATAGTGCACACTTTTGGTTTTTCATGTATTATTTGTGATCATTGGATCAATAAAGTTGGACTCTGAATGACTTATATTAAGCTCATTCATAAAGTTGTTAAGACACTTTATTAGAATATATTGTGCATTGTAATACGTGGAAGGAAGTGTTTGTTTAAAAGGCATAACCGCCATGATTCGTGTAATAATATATTCAAGTTAAAGTGATTGTCGCATAACTTTTAGTTGAGTGATAAAGTTTGTGGCCATATTATATGTTTATCACTCATAAAGGATTATCTGATTTTGAATATGTGGGCCAAGTGGGAGAATGTAAGAAAATTACCGTATTTTCTAGAATTTCTAGTGTGACCCACATATATGGTAATAAATTTTTTACCTTCTCTCCCAAAGGAAATAATATATCAGATAATATTATGTGGTTATGTATATATGGTAGTTTTTTTGATGGAAAGAAATTACTATATATTAGTAGTCCCTAGGGTTATTATAATTTATGGAGAAGTCCTTAGGGCTAAAGTATTTGCCTAAGAGTCCCTAGTCTACCTATAAATACGCGTGTGACTCCATCAGTCTGGCATCCCAACGATAGGCTTAGGCTAGAGGGCTCTAGGTTTTCTGTCAAAGTTTTACGATGCGAATACCACAACACTTGAACAATCATGGCTGAAGGTACGTTCCTTGTTTAATTTCCGCTGTGCTGGCTCTGTGTATATATTCGAATTTCAACAGAGGCAACTAATTAAAATGGAAAGAATTGCTAATTTCGATAGATTTTCTGATTTTGGTTAGTTAAAGAAAATATATACTTTCAGTACAATTTCATTAACATATATACATCAAGCTACTTATCGTTTATTTCAGATCACCAACTCAGGGTAATTTCATGGGTTATTATTCTTTTGTTACTTAAGTTATTTTTCGCAACGAAAAAAATATTTAACTTAATTACCTAAATTCCATAGAGAATCGCAAGATAATTTCTTGTAACCAATGTTGCTAAATTAGCATACAAATAATATTAGGTCTTCACCACCATGTCTTTTTTGTTTCTTCGTCGTGACTTATGATACTTAAGTGAAGTTGTATGGCTTTAAATAGTTTAGTAACTTTCATGATATGTGATTATATTTGAGCGAACTTTTCATTACAAAAACAATTTGTGATGTCGATGCAATAAAGTTAAAATCGAGTGAGATTAATTACTCTAATATTTCTATAAATTTATCATGATCAACTAATTTATCAGCCTATGAAAGTTCACTCAATAACTTTTTATTATCAATTTATTTTTCAACTAAAATCTTTTAATAATACATTAATCTCAAAAAATTATAAACAACTATGCCTATAATTTCTAAATTTAGCCAATAATTTAGTAGTAGTACGACATTATGGATATACATGAATTGGAAGAGGACCGGACTTTTCAAATTATTCTACCTTTATTTTTAATTTTCTTAACAAGGCAATTTTCACTATCCCATAACTAATTTGACTCCAAATATAGCGAGACAATTTTCATTGTTCCATACCTAATTACTTGATTCAATTATAAAGTGAGAAAAAATTGAATTTATTGTTTTGTCAATTGTCACAACTCAATTAGCAAAAAATAATTGTTACTACTCCTTTATTAGGTTTTGACAGGGACCAGATATGAAGGTTACTTCCACCTACTTTATTCGCCATTTGGGGTCGTTTGGTTAAGAAAGAAATTGTGCATGAATTAATTATATCGGGATTATTATATAAGGATTAAGGATAAAAGAATTTTGTTTTTGTTGAGTGCTTAAAAAAAAGGACAGCTCGTTATAAAAAAGGATCTGGCATTCGTAGGGTCCACGAGAGGGCCGCAATCAAAGAGGTGTGACCTGGTTCTTGTTCAGCGTTTGTTTGGCTGACTTATAATTATATATATATATATATATATATATATATATATATATATATATATATATATATATATATATATATATATATATATATATATAGCCTCAAGCTCGGCCACATAATTCAGTTTAATTAATTTTCTTTTTGGATATTCTTCTAGAAAGGTTCTACATAAAAAGTTCCCTTGGAGATTTCGTTATAGTTTTTTTTTTCTCTGGGATTTTGTGAGTGATTTTGAATGGAAGAAGATGTTATATATATGTATATATATATATACCCTTAATCAGGCATTTAATTCAGTTTAATAAATTTTCTTTTTGGATATTCTTTTAGAAAGGTTCTACTGCTACATAAAAAGTTCTCTTGGAGATTTCGTTATAGTTTTTCTCTGGAATTTTTGTGAGTGATTTTGAATGGAAGAAGATGGTTTTTACTTTTTATCTTCCAAATATGCTCTAGGAACTTTTCCAGCCCAACATTTTGAGAAAAATATGTCGAAATACTTTTAACCAAAGAATCTTTTTTGAAAATCTTTTCAAAAGATTTCTTCAACAAAAATCTAACATACAAACACTTTATTTGTCTCTGTTATTCTTCATATGAAAAGCTATAAAGTGTAAAGAAAATATATGATAAAACACTATAAGTTTCTGTTTTGAATTTTATAGAGATGATAGTAAATTGTCAATTTTCTTTAACTTTTTTTTTGTTATTATAATTATCTGGTAGTCAGTACTCGAGATCGACTATTTCAAATTCGCTTTGTGTATGAAGAAGGACCTGCATATGGTATTTATTGACTTGGAGAAGGCATATGACAAGATCCCAAGGGAGGTGCTATGGAGGTGCCTGGAGGCAAAGAGCGTGCCCGAAGCCTACATCAGAGCGATCAAGGACATGTGTGACAGAGCGAAGTCTATGGTTAGTACAGTGGGTGGCGACTCAGACTACTTTCCGGTGGTTATGGTGCTTCATCAAGGATTCGCGCTTAGCCCTTTCTTATTTGCCTTGGTGATGGATGCACTGACACGACATATCCAATGGGATGTGCCTTGGTGTATGTTATTTGCTGATGACATAGTCTTGATAGACGAGACGAGGGTCGGTGTTAACGAGAGGTTGGAGGTTTGGAGACAAACTCTCAATTCTAAGGGTTTCAAACTAAGCAGGTCTAAGACAGAATACCTGGAGTGCAAGTTTAGCACCGAGTCGAGCGAAGTAGGCGGGGACGTGAAGCTTGGAGCTTAGGTTATCCCCAAGAGGGGCAATTTCAAATATCTTGGGTCGGTGATTCATGGGGACGGAGAGATCGACGAGGATGTCACCCACCGTATAGGGGCGGGGTGGACGAAATGGAGACTTGCATTAGGAGTCTTGTGTGACAAGAAAGTACCACCGAAACTGAAGGGGAAGTTTTATAGAGCTGTGGTTAGACCTGCCATGTTGTACGGGGCAGAGTGCTGGCCGGTTAGGAACTCTCACGTCTAGAGAGTGAAGGTTGCGGAGATGGGGATGCTCAGGTGGATGTGCGGGCACACCAGGTTAGATAAGATTAAGAATGAAGCTATTCGGGAAAAGGTGGGGGTGGCCCTAGTGAATAAGAAGATGCGGGAAACGAGGCTTAGGTAGTTCGGACATGTGCAGAGGAGAAGCCTTGATGCCCTAGTGAGAAGTTGTGAGCGGATGGCGGTGGTTGGCGCGAGGCGAGGCAGTGGGAGACCTAAGAAGTATTGGGGAAAGGTGATTAGGCAGGACATGCCAAAATTACAGGTCTCCAAGGACATGGCACTTGATAGGAAAGTCTGGAGGTCTAGTATTAGGGTTGTAGGATAGAGCTTCTAGAACTTTTGTACTTCATTCCCGGGGCTAGGTGGGGTTTGGTAGGGCCCTCTGTAGTTGTCTTGCGTATTGTATTGTGCCTTATTATGGTAGCTACTGGTAGATATTATTGCATGCCTTGTAATTTATGATTTTATGTTTAGCTAATTATTTATGCGATTTCTGCTGGAGTCACTAACGCTTTCTTTTTTTTCTCCTCTTTTTCTTCTCTTTCTCCTAAGCCGAGGGTCGAGTGGAAATAGCTTCTCTGCCCTTCCAGATAGGGGTAAGGCCTGTGTACGTACTACCCTCCTCAGATCCCACTTGGTGAGACTATATTGGATAGTTATTGTTATTTTGTGTATGACTTATTAAGCAAAAGCTATATTTTAGAGATTTCTTCATTCCAAAGTTCAAACTCAAATTCCTTTTACCAATCTTACCACGGCACTACGTGCAAGAAAAACAAAACATTTAAGAAGGGAATATACAGAGTTTTGTACCTGTTTTCCTAATACTAGAAGTTATGGGTCAAATCCAAAATACAGGAATCATTACTCCCTCCTATCCAATATAAGTGGGTTTTTAGCTGTTTTTCGCATAGATTAAAAATTTATCTTTTAAGATTAATTAAAAATAAAATTGACCATATTAATATTTATTATCTCTTCACATAAATACTCATGATATATACTCCAACACTATTTACTCAAAGGGCAATGTCGGAAAAAATAATTAAATCATTCTTAAAATCCGAAAAAATCATGTATTTTAGACCACAAAAAAAGGTCAAAAAATTATTTATTTTGGACCGGGGGAGTACACTATTGACCACCTATATTTGTGACGGGATGAATAATATTCGAAACCTCAATTTAGAGCTTGTTTGGACATAAGAATCTTTTCACTTTTTTTCCGAAAAATTTTCACCTTTTTTCGAAATTAATTTTTGACCAAAAAATTTATAATTTTCACGTAAAGATGAATTTTGAAATTCTTGAATTTGAAAAACTCCAAAAAATTATTTTTAAAATTTTCACCCACAAAACTTCTACAACGCAAAATTGTATTCATGTCGAAACACAACTCTAATTTTTAAATATCATTTTCACTTGAAATTGTTTTTCACTTTTTTTCGAAATATTACAATTCTTATTTCCAAACGCCTACTAAAGCCTTGAAGATGCAAAAATCATGTACGGAGCACTTAATAAAATATGCTTACGTGAATCAAAATTAACTGAAGTTCAAATACGAGTACTAAATAACAGGGGCAGACCTAGTGCATGGACTACGGGTTTTCGGGAACCCAGTAAATCTTGCGTTGATCCTGTATTTATATTAAGAAATTTATTAAATATTGTTGAATATCTGATTGTGAATCCAGTTATTATTGTATATTAATCTGAAATTATTATAGGAATTTATAAGCTTCAAATTCTAAATCCGTCTCTGCAAAATACAGAATAAAAAAAAAACTACATTATCCTAAAATTGCAAGTAAATATTTTATACACAACTAAATATAATTGAAATGGGGAAGGGTCAAATGATAAGCGCGAAATATATAAAAGCAGCCAAGGCAAGATTTGTTTATTCTCATAATAAATCTAATAAATTTACAAAAAAAAGTGGATAAAGTGGGCAGTTACATTAAACAAGTGGGTCCACAGGATTAGTGTCAAATACAGAAGGGAACGAAAGCGGTTTTGGTTGACTAGTACTGTAAAACGGCAGCTGCCAATCGAAATTGGAATTAGATATAGGAATTTTTTTTTGGTTTTCCCACTCGCTGTCCGTTATCAGTATTGGAGCCCGACTATATTTTAATTTGCATCGCATAGGGCTCCATTTGGGGAAGGGCTGTTCCCTACTAAGAATTTTTTATATCCAGAACTCTTAAAGAAAAAACAGTCTCATCCACCGTACCATGTAAAAAAATAATTTAATAGTAATGCCACTTTTTCTTTCCTAAATAAAGAGTAGGACTACCATTATTTTTTACAAAGTCACATTTTGGTTCGAGTCGGAGAATGGAAAAATATACTTGTAGGAAACTAGATTTATAATAATACACAAATTAATTGCAAGGGGATCTAAATTGAATAAAAAGAATCGATTCATACTTGATACAATAGACATCAATTATTAACTTCAACTAAAATCGATGATGAAGTATTGAAACTACTTCAACTTCAATGGATGACCTTCTTGCTTATCTGCTGGCAGTGGCAAATTTATGCATTAAGGTATGGGTGCTGAAGCACTCATTGGCTTTGGCCAAATTATCTTATATATTCATAGATAATACTTAAATTTAAATAACTGATCAGGAGCACCCACAATGATCATATTTGACCACTGTAAATTTACACTACAATTGGTGAAGCACACATGACCTATAAATCCTGGATCTGCCACAGGCTACTGCTTTTCTAAACTTTGCTACTTTATATAGTTTTCTAAAGTTTAGGTAAATTATACAATTACTTTTATTTAATTTTATGTGATTCATAACACCGTAACTATCAAAAGTTATGGTAAATGAATTCGATCTATTTATTCTTAACTAGAAATCTCGAATCGAGTCCCCGGATGTGAATTTTTTTTTAATGCGAAGCGATTTCCTCTTTGATGGATCTTACGCGATGTTAATTCGAATTAGTCGGAGTATCAACACGGATAAAAATTATAGTGTCAATGCATAGTACTTTAGTTAATGACTTTACCAAATGGTGCCATTGACTATTATTACACAAACTTATTACTCGTTAAACCAGATGTCATAACAGCATATAGTTTCTGATTAATTAAATCCTTCACCTAATTAATTACCAAAAAAACAAATCCTTCACCTAATTACACTACTACAGTCTACACTTTTGTTCATATAAATAAGGGTCCTCTAGCCTTCATTTCTTCACCATTCACAACCAAAACTCTTTTCATTCTACACTCATTTCCATTACTCTATTTCTCAGTTAATTTCATTTATTTTCTTTGTATTTGCTCATTATTCTATCCCATTTTCCTCCCAAAGGTAAAACTACAATCTTTTTTTTGTTAATATACTAATTCATTACCTGCATGAGAAGTAGCAGTCATTTAGTTAGTCTTGATTTTTGAAATTTATTTTTATCTTATCATTAAAGAAAATATCTTTGATTATTGTTTCCTTTTTCAGTAGAGTTTACTTGTACGTTTCTATGTTGTTTAAGTATCAGTTGCTTTCTGCTGTGTACTAAGATCATAAATTTTGCAGCTACAAACGAAGAAAACCCTTCTCAATTTTTCTGCCAATTCTTTTAGTAAATTTCTTGATAGGAAAAAAAAAAATTCAGTTTCTGACCCTCAAAACCCAATAAAATTTAGTTATCTTTTGATCTTTCAGCAAAAAGACTCCTACTTTTCAGCAAAAATTAAGAATTTTGTGTTATTGATCACCCCTGAGGTAAAGATACTTTTTAAATTTTTTTTTAATCTTAAGTCTGACCAAAAACATTACTACAGTACTCTATTTATAAGTGTACAACTTTTCTCTCAAGGAAATTCTGATTTTGAGGTCTGATTTTAATTCTGCATAGTTTTTATCTCCAGCTTTTTCTTCTACTCTAACTGTTCTGTTTTGTTACTCTTTTTCTTTTTTTGTTTTTGTCCTATTTGCTGGTGTCAAATTATTAGCATATAGTACCTCATTTAAAGTTTCTTCATAATGGGAGCCTTGGAAAGTTATGACACCTATAGGTTACGGGTTCGAGCCGTGGAATCAACCACTTTACTCTTGCATAAGAGAGTAGATTGCTTATGTCATATCCCTTGGGTGCGGCCCTTCCCGAATCCTGCGTAAATGCAGGATGCTTGACGGCCCTATCTTCATCAGCGATATGTCTTATAGTTTCTTAAATTTATCTCCAGTATGCTTTAGTACATCTGCTATTTTCTACTGGAAAACTTAGCTGGTTTTTTCTTAAAGATTCTGTTTTATATAGTAATTCCTGTATATTTTAAATTTTTTACTAGGTTTAGTAGTTTGGTTGAATTATGATTGAAATTGCAGTATACTTTGTAACAGGAAGATCACTGTAGATGCTTTTTGTGGGGTCTTCTTGATTTTGATTTTTTAGTTTAGCCTTTGTAGTAATCTTGGTTGTCACACGTAGCGTTGTGCTTTCGCCACAAATGCATTTAGTAGACTTAATTAATGTCATTATGTCGGTTGGTGTGGTTTTAATTACTAAACTGTACTATTATATTAGGTGGAAGGTTTGAAAATTTAGAGCAGTAACATTTTAGATCATTGAAAATATTGGTGGTTCAATGACTTTTTATTATGTCATTTTCATTTTCTTAGTGGTTGTACTAATATAGTATATTAAAATTTTGATTGGTATTTTGGATAAGCTGAGGTGTCCATCTTTTTACTAACTGCACTAGTATATTTTTTGGTTGTTTACAGTTGAAACAACTTGTCTGAGGATTTCCCATCTGCTGAATCAACTGCAATGGCTGAACGTGTACTGACTCGTGTTCACAGCCTTCGTGAACGTCTTGATGCCACTTTGGCTGCTCATCGCAACGAGATATTGCTGTTTCTTTCAAGGTATAGCCTAAGTAGTGTTCTTGTTTCCCAAAATGATTCAGTTGGTGTTCAAAAGCTATCTAAGTCTTGGTAGTCAGAATTATCCGTTATCTGTGCTGGTGTGAGCTAGCTGGCTCGGAAACCACTATTATGAAAACAAGAGATTTAGTTAGTGTTGTCTGTAATTCTTCGTATGGTCTATGTATGTTATGTTGTTTGAAATGGTTTTGGTTATTATAGGATTGAAAGCCATGGAAAAGGGATCTTGAAACCGCATCAGCTATTGGCTGAGTTTGACGCAATTCGCCAAGATGACAAAAACAAACTGAATGATCATGCATTTGAAGAACTCCTGAAATCTACTCAGGTAATTTGGTTTTGGCTAAATGTGTTACCAAGCTCATAGTTGTATTATTTTGAGCTTGTGTATGAATACTACAATGATATGTTATACTAGGAAGCGATTGTTCTGCCACCGTGGGTTGCACTTGCGATTCGTTTAAGGCCTGGTGTGTGGGAATATGTCCGTGTGAATGTCAATGCGCTCGTTGTTGAAGAGCTGACTGTTCCTGAGTATTTGCATTTCAAGGAAGAACTTGTCGATGGAACGTAAGTGTTTGTCTTCAAATTGATGCTATGTTAGAGAATAGGCTGTGAATTTATTGACCAAGGTTGTGCTTTGTCCTGATACAGCTCCAATGGAAATTTCGTTCTCGAGTTGGATTTTGAGCCCTTCACCGCATCCTTTCCTAAACCAACCCTCACCAAATCTATTGGAAATGGAGTTGAATTCCTCAATAGGCACCTTTCTGCGAAAATGTTCCATGACAAGGAAAGCATGACCCCGCTTCTTGAATTTCTTCGGGTTCACAATTA
Organism: Nicotiana noctiflora; assembly: GCA_032618575.1. Classification (NCBI taxonomy): domain Eukaryota; kingdom Viridiplantae; phylum Streptophyta; class Magnoliopsida; order Solanales; family Solanaceae; genus Nicotiana; species Nicotiana noctiflora. The sequence goes on from JASVEL010002786.1 coordinate 44,597, forward strand.
TAAGGGCAAGGTAACTTTGTTATTCCCATTCATCTATATGTTCAGTTTGTGCATATCATCCCAATGACGTACGAATATGTGCTAAAGGATAGATTTACGATTTCGTTTGCAGACAATGATGCTGAATGACAGAATACAGAATTTAACCACTCTGCAAAATGTCCTAAGGAAGGCAGAGGAATACCTTATTATGCTTCCCCCTGAAACTCCATTTTCCGAATTCGAACACAAGTTCCAAGAAATTGGATTGGAGAAGGGATGGGGCAACACCGCGGAGCGCGTGCTAGAAATGATATGCATGCTTCTTGATCTCCTCGAGGCTCCCGATTCCTGTACTCTTGAGAAGTTCTTGGGGAGAGTTCCTATGGTGTTCAATGTGGTTATCCTTTCCCCCCACGGATATTTTGCCCAGGAAAATGTCTTGGGTTATCCCGACACCGGTGGCCAGGTGCATTACTTTAATCCGTAATCTTTATCCCTGAGTCTATGTTGCTCGGATCCTCTAGAAATGCTACTGTACCCGTGTAGGATACTCCAAATATAATGCATTCTTGGAGGATCTGTCACCGGTGCAATGGCTTTTTGGAGGTCGGAGCAACAAACAATTGCAAGTATGCTTCTAAAGCTTGCTTCCATAAATGCTAAGGTCCTTCACCCTTAATGTGCAGGTTGTCTACATATTAGATCAAGTTCCAGCCTTGGAGCGTGAAATGCTTAAGCGCCTAAAGGAGCAAGGACTTGATATAACACCACGTATTCTTATTGTTAGTCTTCCTTGTACTTGTAATATCTGCGGATTACACAAAATTTTCTCTTTATTGGCAACTTATCTTGATATTATTCCCAGGTTACTCGTTTGCTGCCTGATGCAGTTGGAACAACTTGTGGTCAGCGGCTTGAGAAGGTGTATGGAGCCGAGCACTCACATATTCTTAGGGTCCCCTTTAGGACTGAGAAGGGCATTGTTCGCAAATGGATATCTCGCTTTGAAGTGTGGCCATACATGGAGACTTTCACTGAGGTGACACCAAACTTCCTTGCATTTGTCTATCTTCTAATTGGTATTAGGAACAATTTGCTAAGTATAAATGCTTTGACTTTTCGTACATCAGGATGTTGCAAAAGAACTTGCTGCAGAATTGCAAGCCAAGCCAGATTTGATAATCGGCAACTATAGCGAGGGAAATCTTGTGGCTTCATTGCTCGCTCATAAGTTAGGCGTAACACAGGTCTGTTTTGTTTTCACTCTCTTAAAGATCTGATTGCATTTCCATTAGTCTGAAACTGTTCTATTTGCCTTCTGCAGTGCACCATAGCCCATGCATTGGAGAAAACAAAGTATCCTGATTCTGACATCTACTGGAAAAAATTCGACGAAAAATACCATTTCTCGTCCCAATTTACAGCTGATCTTATTGCAATGAATCACACTGATTTCATCATCACCAGCACTTTCCAGGAGATAGCAGGAAGGTATAACATCAATTTTCTACTTTGATTTCAATAACATTGTGTTCCATTTCTTCCCCTCACGCTTAACCTAATTCCGTAATGAACTTTCCAGCAAGGACACTGTGGGACAGTACGAGAGCCATCAGGCATTCACAATGCCTGGATTGTACAGAGTTGTTCACGGCATTGACGTGTTCGATCCCAAATTCAACATTGTCTCACCTGGAGCTGATATAAACCTCTATTTCCCATATTCCGAGAAGGAAAAGAGACTGACAGCACTTCACCCTGAAATCGAGGAGTTGCTGTACAGTGACATTGAGAACGAGGAACATCTGTAAGTTTCTACCTTACTCGTATCATCAGTGACAGAGCCAGGATTTTCACTAAAACGGGGTCAAAATATAAAGACATAAATCCACAAAGAAGCCAAAGGGGTGTCAATATGTAGTATAAATACATTAAAAAAAAATACCTATCTATACAGTGTAATTTTCCGACAAAGGGTGTCGGTTGACACTCCTTGATTACACGTGGCTCTGCCACTGGGTACAGTTACAAAGTTCTGTTACCTATGTTGATGAGCTTGTGCTGAACATGTTGTGCTTTTTGGCAGGTGTGTGCTAAAGGACAGGAATAAGCCAATCTTATTCACAATGGCGAGATTGGATCGTGTGAAGAACTTAACTGGACTTGTTGAGTGGTATGCCAAGAACGCACGGCTAAGGGAGTTGGTTAACCTTGTTGTGGTTGGTGGAGACCGAAGGAAAGAATCCAAAGATTTGGAAGAGCAAGCAGAGATGAAGAAGATGTATGAGCTAATAAAGACTCACAATTTGAATGGCCAATTCAGATGGATTTCTTCACAGATGAACCGAGTAAGGAACGGTGAACTCTACCGATACATTGCTGACACTGGGGGAGCTTTCGTGCAGCCTGCATTCTACGAGGCTTTTGGGTTGACTGTTGTCGAGGCCATGACCTGTGGTTTGCCTACATTTGCAACTAATCATGGCGGTCCAGCTGAGATCATCGTTAATGGAAAATCCGGCTTCCACATCGATCCATATCACGGTGAGCAAGCTGCTGATCTGCTAGCTGATTTCTTTGAGAAATGTAAGAAAGAACCTTCGCATTGGGAAACAATTTCCACGGGTGGCCTGAAGCGCATCCAAGAGAAGTAAGCAAATTTTTCTTGACTCTAGTCATTGAGATTAACTCTGGATCTGAGGCGTAGTCGATTGATATTCTATCGCGTTTCTACTACTAATATATACAGGTACACATGGCAAATCTACTCGGAAAGGCTATTGACGTTGGCTGCTGTTTATGGGTTTTGGAAACATGTTTCTAAGCTTGATCGTCTGGAAATCCGTCGATATCTTGAAATGTTTTATGCTCTCAAATACCGGAAGATGGTAAGTTCTTCTGCTTCCTGCTCTTGTCCTAGTGTTTAAGATACATATTACCCTCCCCAGACCCCACTTGTGGGATTATACTGGGTTGTTGTTGTTGTTGTTGTTGCATTCTCTTAGAGAATCATTAATGTTAAATTTTCTTAATTCTTGAATCTGCTAATGATGTTTTTCTCTTGATTTTCTTTTAGGCTGAAGCTGTTCCATTGGCTGCTGAGTGAAGTGGAAGATAACATTTGGGATGACCAAAGAAAAGTGCCAATTTGGTTGATGAATAAAATGCTGTGACAAGAGGCTTCTCTTCTCTATTTTTTAGAAAATTGCTGTGTAGTGATCCTCTTTTGCCTCTTCGGCTATTTGTGTGCCAACTCCCCTTCTGTCTGCATTTTTTCCTGCCAATATTGGTTGGAGAATTTGCAAATTTCATATTTGGAGCTGTTAATGTGAATAAAAGATCAAATTTCAATTTGTCCAATCTAACTTTCTTTCTTTTTTGGGTGAAAAAAAAATTATACAGTCACATCTCCCCATAGCATCATCCCTATATAACAACTATTGATTATAAAAGCTAAATATTTTCGGAATTGATTTTTATGTTATGTTATAATATATGTCATTTATAACAGCATCTCATTATAGCAATAAAAAAATATCGAAACAAATGAGATTGTAACAGAGAGATTTGACTATACACACATATTTAGTAGGATGATTGGAATCTCTCTATTCTTAATTTGATTTGTTGGAATTAAATTTTAAAAATGGAGAACCTTTCGTCATAAAATACTTAACCACCTAAGTGGACCCAGTTGGCACCTATTTAAATTAGTCAGGTTAGTAAATTTTGGTTATCCGGGAAAAAATAAACTGCAAGCTTATACTAAAGGGCCACTAATGGAACCATTTTCTCATAACTTATTTTCAATAATTGTTAAATAGATGAAAATCCTCTCTTTCTCAAAACTAATTTGGCTTCCACGTAACTAGAAGTAGCAAAAGAGCTACTTCAAGAAACAAGAGAGCTTATGCATTGCCGCATTGTAAAAATATATCAATTTATTATGGTTAAGTGATTTGACTAAGTGATAGTAGACTATAACTATGTATTTTTGGCCACTTTTTGCACTCTAAATTTGCTGCACCTTACTAATGTTTGAGCGATAAATGGTAGTAAATTGTTCTAATTAAGTATTTTTATGCTTTGCAGGAGCAATTTTGGGTTACAATAAGGTTAAGGAGCGTTTTGAGCTAATATGGAGCGTTAAAGGCCAAGTAAAAGCTTATGGAGTAAATTCAGAGTTTGTTAGAGGATCGAAGGAGGTTAGCGCACTTAAAAAGAAGAACGAAGAAGAGTGCAGAAAATGGCCCAAGTGCGCGGCTGTGCACTGACCGCGCAGTGGGCCACGCAAGTGAGGCAGAAATTTTACAAAGTGCGCGGCCACATGCGCGGTTACTGCCCAGGTGCGCGGCCACGCACGTCCCTTCAAGAAAAATTATTTTAGGGCTAAAATTATAATTTCAGAGGCAGACCTATATGAAGCCTAGCTCACCCAAAAAGAGGGTATCTTGGATTTTAGAAGAAGTTGGAAGGCAAGAACAGGCAAGGAGCAAGGCGAAAGATTCGGAAATGAGTTTTTATCTTTCTTCTTCCCTTTTTTTTTATTTTTATAATTGATGATAAATTCTTGTGTTTTGATTGTGAAAACAATTATGAGTAGCTAAACTTCTAATCTAGTGTTTTGATGAAACCTATTGGAGGATGATTTTCCTATTACGTTAATATATATTTGTCGTAGTATTCTCTCTATTTGTTCAACTATATTATTATTGTTGTTGATTGAACGACCCTCAATTAAGTGTGTCTGTTTAGTATGTATTACTCAGGAGAGAGTTCATATTTAGATATTTGTTGAACAACATCACTCCTAACGTATATGAGGGATCAATACAAATGGTTTAAAGGTGGGATTAGGGATAACGAAATATTGGTGCGATCTGAGTGAGCTGTACTTAAGGCCAGCTAGCGTAATTCGGGAGAATATGTCTAGTATATTGTGGCAATTACTCAGGAGAGAGTTACGACCATCAGAGTGCTCATGATCGGTAGAGAATACTTAGGTAAATCTATAAAAGACGTCGTGTAAAGGATTCTGACATTAGGGAAAATCATATTCTTAGAGCATTCCAATTCTTGTCTACAACCTGTTCGTAGTTAGTTATTATTTATTGCATTTTCATTACGCAATATTTAGTTGGTAAACATCCAATTCGGTACTTAAATATTTCTGAAGATTGATTGCGTGAATTTGTACGAGCCTAGTAGCCGTGCTTAATAGGTTAATTCCCTGTAGGATTCGACTCTGGAATTATTAACCAGAATATATTTGCAACGGCCACTAAGTCCTTTTTATAAGGCATAGTTGGTCGTGATCAAATTGTATCGTCGTTTTCGGGGAATTAATGGTGTTATTAATTACAGCTAAAAGAAGTGCTAGAATTCTTAGTGTAGTCAATTTACTTGAATTTAAACTAAATACATTAATATTCTGACGTTTGTAGACTTGGGTGTTACAGGTGCATGCCTAGAAATGCCTCAAGAACTGGTGAATTATTCGAAGCATTATGAGCTCCTGAGAAGGTTTTTAAAGCACTGAAGCATGCAAACAAGAAGGGCAAACAACAAAAGAACAAATTGAACCAGATATAGGAGACGAAGTAAACAACGATAACAATGGGAATGACCCAAACAATCAGGATGTGCTGACTTTTGTGCCAGAAGCAGCATTGTCTGATTGGTTACAACCCACCACCGACAACCTAGCAACCTCAATTGTAGTCCCTCAGATACAAACAAAGTCATTTCAAATCACAAACAACATGCTGCATTTGTTGCAGAACAAGGGACTATTGTCAGGGTAATACGTTGAAGATCCTCAGCAACATATGAAGAATTTCATGTCGATGTGAGTCACGCAAAGGCAACCTAATGTGACACCGGAAGCAATAAAGTCATTGTTGTTTCCATTCTCGGTGACGGGAGATGCTCAGACTTGGCTTAATTCATTCCCATAAACTCCATCACTACTTGGGAGGAATTAGTCAAGCAATTTGTGAACAAGTTATACCCACCTAATAAGACTGCTAAACAAATTGATGAGATACTGAGCTTCAAGCAGAAACTGACAGAAACATTACAAGAAATGTGGGAGAGGTTCAAGGGTATGCTGGTTAAGTATCCATATCATGGCATTCTTGAGCAGATGTTGGGGCAGAGGTTTTACATGGGATTGGCAGATAGCTTAAAAGGACTATGTTGATGCTTCAGCATGTGGAACATTTTTTTAGAAAGAACATTCAAAGAAAGCAAGATTCTACTTGACAAGATGACCCAAAACTCAGCATGGATGACAAGAGACTCTACAATCACTCATGTAGTTCATTTAGTGGCTTTGGACCCAAACAACCTCATAGTTGAAAATATGGTTACTCTAGTGATGCAAATAAGTATCCACACCAAAAAATGGATGAATCAGGCCAGAAGTAGCAGGTACACATAGTTGACGCAGCTAATGAGGGCTTATGTACGCCATGCATTAACCAACCATATGTTTTCTTGTGGAGTGCAAAAGGTAACAACCAGCAATATCAGGAAGATATGAACTATGTGGCCAACTGTGAGGGACAGAGGCAAGGTCGTCAGAATTGGGGTCAGCAGAATCAATAATACAGACCAGTAAAACAGTAGTACAATAACATCAATAATCTTGGAGCTATGCGACTATAGGGTGAAGTGGTGACCTACCAAAGGCAACATGGTTACAATTAGCAACCTACCAAAGGCAACATGGTTACAATTAGTAAAATCAGTAGCAAGCTTATCGACAACCTCAACAACAAATGATTGTGAGGGTTTGCTAAACTTAAGGGAATGCTGCAACAACTAATTGGATCTACTGAAAAAAAATAACTAAGAGAGTAGACTCACATGAATCAGCGATCAAGAGTATTAAGATTCAATTAGGATAGATTTTGATGGCTCTAAATAATCATCCCCAAGGGACATTCCCTATAGACAAACATATCAATCCAAAAGATTAGGGCCTGAAACAGCTTATAGCAGTAAGTCTACGAAATGGTACAAACATAGATCTGGAGCAAGAAATTGCTCGTGAAAGCTGACAACTGAAACACTTGTGCCAGTACCCATTGAGATAGATGATTCAACGGGGTTAACTGAGGTGACAGTACAACCTGCACAAGAGAACACCAGCAAAGAAAAAGAGGTTGCGAAGAAGATCGAGATAGCATAAGAAACGACAGTAAAAATAGTTCCTGAGCAAGATAAAAATCAAATCACAGGGAAGAAGTGACCTCCAGCACCATTCTCATAGAGATTGGCCAAATATCATAAATATGAGCAATATAAGAAATTCTTGGAGATGTGGAAGCAAAATTAGGTGAACATTCCATTGATTGACGCCTTAAAAGAAATGCCAAGTTATGCAGAAATGATAAAGGACTTGATGTCTCATAAGTTCGACTTTCAAGACTTGGCCACAGATACACTGACTCGGACATGTGGTATTGTTGTGATGAGACCTATAGCTAAGAAGTTGTCTAACCTAGAGAGTTTCACGATCCCATGTACAATAGCCAACTATGTGTTTTCTAAGGCACTTTGTATCTTGGGGGCAAGCATAAACTTGATGTCCCTAGCTATCTACAAAAGGCTAGGCATTAGAAAATCTAGACTCACGTCCATGTTACTACAGCTGGCTGACCGGATAGTGTAAAGACCCTTTGGTATCCTTGATGATCTATTAGTATAGGTTGGGAAGTTTGTGTTTCTAGCAGATTTTGTCATTCTTGACTGTCGGGTTGACGAGGAGATTCCCATAATTTTGGAAATACCATTCTTGGACACTGGGAGAGTTTTAATTAACTGTGAAACTAGAGAGCTCAAAGTGATACTAAATGATGACAAAATAACATTCAACGTGCAAAATTCTATGCGGCAACCAAGTGAATTTGCTAATTGCTCTCTAATAGAAGTCGTGGATGTGGAATGGACCCTCTAGCAGCATGTCTCATGAACTTAGATTAAGCAAATGGAAAGGACTTGGTAGAGTAGGTATTGGCTCTTGAAGTCCAAGGGTTTTGGAAAAAGGGAGTCCGAATTTGAGCCTTTGCACTTAGAAGAAAGGAAAACTCCTCCAGCTAAGCCATCGATAGAAGGGTCACCAAAGTTGGAACTGAAGCCCAACCACCTCATCTCAAGTGTACTTTCTTGGCACCTAACTCAACTTTACCTGTTATTATCTAATCTTGTTTGTTAGATGTGCATGCAGAACAACTTTTGAAGGTATTGATAGAGTGCAAAACTGCAATTGGTCGCACCGTTGCAGATATTAAATTTATCAGCTCGGCCTTCTATATGCATAAGATTCTACTGGAAGATGGCCACAAACCTTCCATAGAACATCAAAGAAGGATGAACCCCAACATGTGGAAGATGCGAAAAAATTAGGTGATAAAGTGGTTAGATACAGGAATTTTTTCCCCATCTCTGACAGTAACTATGTCAGCCCAGTTCAGTTTGTGCCAAAGGAGGGTGGTATGATGGTAGTGAAAAATGAGAAGAACGAGTTGATCTCAACACGAACAATGACAGGTTGGCGAATATGTATGGATTACAGAATGTTGATCACGGCTACCCGAAAAAACCATTTCCACTGCCATTCATTAATCATATGCTCGATAGATTGGCGGGGAGGTCCCACTTCTGCTTTTTAGATGGGTACTAGAGGTATAATCAGATCTCTATTGCCCTGAAGGATAGAGAGAAAATGTCGTACACATGCCCTTATGGTATCTATGCCTTTCGAAGAATGTCGTTAGGCCTATGCAACACACCCGCCACATTCCAAAGGTGCATGATAGCCATCTTCACAGATATGGTAGAGGAAATAATGGAGGTTTTCATGGATAACTTCTTAGTTGTGGGGAACTCATTCGATGATTGCCTTATGAACTTGAGAAGAGTATTGAAGAGATGTATCGAAACTAATCTAGTACTCAACTGGGAAAAGTCCCAATTCATGGTACATGAAGGTATAGTCTTGGAACACCTAGTGTCGACTAAATTCATTTAGGTAGATCATGCAAAGATTGATGTGATAAAAAAGCTTTAACAACCCAATTCCGTCAAAATAATAAGAAGTTTCCTCGGTCACGCCGGTTTCTATTGGAGATTTATAAAAGATTTTTTAAAAAACTGATAACTCCCTATATAAATTGCTTGAAAAAGATTACCCTTTTGTATTTTATGATGACTGTATGGTAGTTTTTAAGAAATTGAAGATGAGGCTAGTAACAACACCTATCATAGTTGCACCTTATTGGGAGCAACCATTTGAGCTGATGTGTGATGCGAGTGACTATGCTATAGGAGCAATTATTGGGCAGCAAAAAGAAAAAAGTCATGCATCCAATATATTACGCACGTAGAACTCTGAGTGGTACCCAAAGAAATTACAAAGTGAACGAGAAGGAGATGCTACCAGTGGTGTTCGCATTTGACAAATTCAGGTCCTACCTGATAGGCTCAAAGATAATTGTTTATTCTAACCATGCTGCTCTCATGTACTTAATCGAGAAGAAGGAGCCAAAACCTCGCCTGATTCGATGAATGCTACTACTGCAAGAATTTGACTTGGAGATCTGTGACCAAAAAGAACGAAGAACCAAGTGACTGATTACTTATCTAGGTTAGAAGGAGTCGAGAAGAAGATTGAGGTGGAAGAGATTGTGGAGACTTTCCCAAATGAACAACTAGCGCTATGGTATGTAGATATTACAAACTATCTGGCGAGCGATATTGTTTCTTATGACCTTTCCTCTATCCAAAAGAAAAAGTTCTTTCATGATTTTCACATGGATTATTGCGATGAGCCTTATTTGTTCAGGATTTGTGTTGATAACATGATCCATAGATGTATCCCCGAGATAGACTAATCTTCTATTTTGCAAGAATTTCACGCGTCACCATATGGTGGCCATTTCGGGAGAGTAAGGAAAACGACAAAAGTGTTGGAGTCGGGCTTCTACTGACCGACATTGTTCAAAGATACACACTTATGGGTGAAGGGTTATGATGAATTCCAACGAATCGGGAAAATTTCTCGCTGACATAAGATGCCTATGAACCCAAATAAAGAAGTAGAAGTGTTTGATGTATGTGGATTCGATTTCATGGGCCCTTTGTCATCTCATATGGATACACGTATATACTCGTAGATGTGGACTACGTATCCAAATAGGTGGAGGCTGCAAGGCTCCCAACAAAAGATGCAAAGGGGGTAATTAGTTTTTTAAGAAAGAATATATTCACCTGATTTGGCACTCCACGGGAAATAATTAGTGATTGAGGCACTCACTTTGTAATTGAGCCTTCACAAAGTTGTTAGAAAAGTATGATAAACATGTTGTAAATCAAGGGTACGTCTCTTTTTATGTAGCGTAATTTGCAATGTGAAAGAGCAATACGTGTATGATGTCTTGACTTGCTTAAATAAATTTCATCTAGATTAGTTAAGCCAAGTGTAATTTATGCGATCATGCTAAAATTACGAAACTCGGAAGTGCCTCACACCTTCTCCTGGATTAACAAAATTCTTACCTGGTCTTTTGTATTTCACAAACTTATACAGAGTCAAACTTTCATGAATTAGGATTTAAAATAATCGGTGACTTGAAACACCGAAAATAAATAATTCCAAGGGATGGCTCTTTAATAAATAAAATTAATCCCTTTTCAATAATTTCACTTAAAAGTAGAAAAACTCATTTCCCGAAAAAACGTGGGGTGACAGCATACATAAAATGAATTCATTGAACTAAGGGAATCCGTCAAAAATTTGCCTCTCAACGCAGTGGTTGTTTCAAGTGTGAAAAGCAAGTCTATTTTAGTAGCCAGACATCTTGTCCCTTTGTTGTGTAGAACTCAGTTTTTTGACAACTCAGTTGTAGAGTCTAACCATCTCAGAAATGTTCCTAACATTTATTTAGGCTGGACAAGACTATTCTTTCTTTCCCTTTAATATGGTAGAGTTACTAGGCCTAGGTTGGCAGATGTGTGTAATGAGCTATAGATTTGGTCGAACCCAATAGATTTGAGAATTTTTGCCCCTATCCGTCCCCCTCCCCCTCCCTCATTCAGGGTCGGATTTAGAGGGGAGGAGGGAGGGAAGGGAATTCACTCTAACTTTCTTTGTCAAAAAATAACACGGTACATATAAAGCAAAATTTATTTTGTGCCTCTATATATTATATTTTGAATCTTGTTGTCATAATCTAAAGGCATAGTTAAGCGGTCATGGAATTTCAAAACCTTTGTCGGTTTAATTCTCATTGGCCTCCTTTTTTTTTGGGAAGCTGCTTCGTGAAAATCTTGCTTCCGCCATTGCCCCCACCCCTTTTTCCACTCTATCCAAAGAGTAACTAGGACCACTTTAGTCATGTTTTCATATTCCAATTAAGTTATTTTCTATTATTCATAATACATAAACTTGTTCTCTATACCAAATATATACGGATTCAATTCACTATATAAAAAGAACAAAAAAAAAACTTCCATATATATAATTGTGTGCTAGCTACACTAAATAGTACAATCACGAAATTTGGCTTCACTTATAAATAAATTCACATAATGTAATTTTGTCTGAGTGTACGTAGTATTGACGTAAAAGAAGAATGTTTCTAAGACTGTGAATCCATGTGTTGTTCACATGGCTATTCTCAAGGATCACCATGTGTGTGTCTTTGTCTTGGCTTGAGAAATTTGACCAAAGAAAAAAATCCATATTAAACACTTTTGTATTATATAATATTTATTTTTATACAAAGAATTGAGAATATCCAGTAGCACGATTATTTTAATTACTCAAAGAAAAAAAGTGTTAAGCTTCTAGGATCTAAGAAATCTTAGGTTATGATATTTATATTAAGAACTACAGCTTGATATGCTCTTGAGTTTTCTTAGTTCAATAGCTATCCCGTCGAAATTATAATCAGATATGGATCCAAGATTTGAAGGTTGTGGATATACTTTTGCTTTTTATTAAAATTTGTTTAGTATATAGAATGTCACTACTAATATATTACCATTTTTATTTTTATTTAAGAAAATACATATATATACATGAACTTATTATCGATTTTTTTACTACTGGTGACCTCTTTATTTACAATATAGGTCTGCCTTTGATAACAACGGAATTTCATTCCATTCAAAATTTAACGTTCTTTTACATTACACTTTCCTTATTATTGACCTGAATAAATTAGATAAGTGTTGAGACCATAAGAATAGAGAATCTAAGCATGCAACAGAGTAGATTTTTACCACACTAAGTAAACTCATGAATACCAAATAATATATTCTTCATTAATCTTGTATTCAGACCGAATGACAAGATATTAGCAGAAAATAAAGAAAAAAGGAAAAAGAACTCAATCTTTTTCCTCTATACTTATCCTCTATATATTCTCTTAACGGAAAATGGTCAAATATATCCTTATACTATTGAAAAATATTTAATATTACCCTCCGTTATACTGTTAGTCCAAATATATTCCTAACGTCATACTATGGGTCCAAATATATCCCCGACATCATAAAAACGGTACGAACCTACCTTTCCTCCGTTAACTACCTCCCCTATGAAAGCATTTTATTGTTAAATCACAATTTCTCCCTGTTTGGAGCTACCAAGTTCAATTACTTTGAAGTTCTATAGTTATTTAGAAGAATTCACTGCCTCTACTTCCTCTTGTTGCTTCTTCGACCGATCCTGGAGTTGTACGTACCTTCACTTGACCTTAAAATTTTGCATTTTATTTTGCATTTCCTTGTGTTGTCTGAATTTGTAAGACATATTTAGGGAAAATTTAGTAGCACTTTTATTTTAACATAAAACGTAAAGAGAAAAAAAAATGGTAGCCTTCCAGAAATGTGGTTGAAGAGAAAGAAAAAAAAAATTAACTCTCGTGTCTAGGTTGTTTTCTGTCTCACCATGGTCAATATTGAAACCTTAAACTAGTTTGCTTATATCTTTGCTTAGTAATAAAACAAAATGTATTTTCGTTCGTATAAGCATGATTTGAATAGCAAAATTAGAATTTTCTCGGTTCATATTGTTTCATATTATTTTTAGTTGTTAGCATTTCTTTTGATATAATTTGTTTGTATATCTGTGATCTGCGATTTTTCTTCAAATGAACCGGGAAGAAAGGTTATGAGGAAGGGATGAAAATGAGAGTATAATGATAAGGTGACAATGAAATGTTGTCATAGGGAGGCAGTTAACGGGAAAGGTAGGTTTGTACCATTTTTATGATGTCAGGGATATATTTGTACCGATAATATGACGTTAGGGATATATCTGAACTGATAGTATAACAGAGGATAATATTAAACTTTTTTAAATAATATCGGGACATATTTGACACTTTTCCATTCTCTTAATTGAATTGCAACTGATAGGCCCAATCTTTTACTAAAAGAATTTGACTGAATACAATAAAGATTCTATCGTATATATTTTGACTTACTTCAAAAAGTCATCTTTTACTCAGCTCCAAAACGTCATCGTTTACTTCTTTTTCCTATTGTTTTTGGACACCACCAATTAGCCAATAATGATGAGTTTTAATTCCTTCTTGTTTCTTCTTTTATTTTAATTCTTCTTTTAGCATTCTGCTTCTTTATTTTACTAATAGAAATGTCAGAGCCCCAAATAGGACAGACTTTTCAGGTTAGTACTTTCATCTGTAATGCACCCGCTCCTGAGGAGCCTTCTAAAAGTAGAAGGAAATAAAAAATTCAACATGACAACATCCAAAAAAAGGAGCCATTTGGAGGGCAAAAAGAGAATCATTCAGTAAATTTGATTATTTAAACATGTGTGAAATACTTTTGCGGAGACATTGAAGATAGTGGAAGAAAGAGAGCTTGACGTGTGATTAGGAGGTCACGAACTGCAGAAATATTCTTGTGACAACCCGGCTATTTCTCTAATGAGTTACCACTTCGTTTTTCTCATTTCTGCTTCTCTATGCTTCGTTATCCGTATTTTGTGATATCGGGTTCGTCGGATTGAATCCGGATTGCGTTTGGTGAGGCTTGAGACATATAGTCTCTTTTAAGAAAGTTTAAGTTGGAAAAGTCAACTGTATGTTGACTTATGTGCTAGAGAGCTCGGATGTGAGTTCCAATGGTTCGATTAGCTTCGGGAGGTGATTTATGACTTAGGAATTTTAACGATCTCAGAAATGTTCCAACATTTATTTAGGCTGGACAAGACTATTCTTCTTTCCCTTTTATATGGTAGAGTTACTAGGTCTAGGTTGGCAGATCTTGCACCTATCCCTCCTTTTCCACTCAGGTTCGGATTTAGAGGGGTAGGAGGGAGGAAAGGGGATTCACTCGAATTTCTTTGTCGAAATATTACACGGTATATATAGGCATAATTTATTTTTTGACTGTTGGCGACCCCTTTATTTGCAATATAGGTTGCCTCTGATAACAACGGGAGTTCATTCCATTCAAAATTTAACGTTCTTTTATATTACACTTCCCTTATTATCGACCCGAATAAATTAGATAAGTGTTGAGACCATTAGAATAGAGAATCTAAGCGTGCAACAGAGTAAATTTTGACCGCGCTAAGTAAACTCATGAATACCAAAAAATGCATCCGCTCCCGAGGAGCCTTCTAAAAGTAGAAGGGAAAAAAAATTCAACATGACAACATCCAAACAAAAAAAAGCCATTTGGAGGGCAAAAAGAGAATCATTCAGTAAAGTTGATTATTTAAACATGTATGAAATACTTTTGCTGAGACATTGAAGATTGTGGAAGAAAGAGAGCTTGGCACAACTATAAAGATTGTCGTGTAATTATGAGGTCATGAGCTTAAATTGCTGAAATATTTTTGTGACGATCCGATCAGTCGTCTCATGAGTTACAGTTCCATTTCCCCCATTTCTACTTCTTTATGCTTCGTTATCCATGTTTTGTGGTATCGGGTTGGTCGGATTGAACCGGATTGAGTTTAGTGAGGTTTGAGACACATAGTCTCTTTTAAGGAAGTTTAAGTTGGAAGAGGGATCGGATGTGAGTTCTAATGGTTCGGTTAGCTTCAGAAGGTAATTTATGGCTTAGGAGTGTGATCAGAATGGGTTTTGGATGCCTGGAGTAGGTTTAGGCTTGAATTGGCGAAGTTGATATTTTGGAGATTTTCGGTTATAGGCGAGATTTTAATATAGGGGTCGGAATGGAATTTCGAGAGTTATCGTATCTTATTTATTTCATTTGGGATGTGTGTGCAAAATTTCATGTCATTCGGACGTGGTTTGGTTGGATTTTTTATCAAAAGTGGAATTCGAAAGATTTTTAGAAACTTATGCTTGAATCTAATGTGTTTTGGTTGATTTGATGTTGTTTGAAGTGTTTTGATGGTTCGAACAAGTTTGAATAAGGCATTAGAATATGTTTGTGCCTTTAATTGAGGTCCCGCAGGCCTCGGGTGGTCAATCGGATCATTTTGGAGTTTAAAAAATTGGAGAAGTTGTTGGTTCAGTTGTTGCATGGTTTTACTCTTCGCGTTCGCGAGTGGACCCTCACGTTCGCGAAGAGTCAGTGATCGTCAGTGGGATTTTGGCCTTAGCATTCACGAGAAGGGATTCACGTTTGCGGCAGGCTCGGAAGTGATGCATCGTGTTCGTGAGAAGGGCTTCGCGATCGCATAGAGGAATTGAGAGGTCGAGCTTCAGTGGAATTTATTCCATCACGTTCGCGACAAAGGGATCACATTCACGAATTTTTGTCTGTATAAGTCATCGCATTCGCATAAGTCGTGTCGCGTTAACTCGTCTTGTCTTCGATTTTGAGGCTCGTTTCCTCCATAGTTGGTTGGCTTTGGAGATTTTTGAAGGAGATTGAAGAGGGATTCAAGAAAAATCACGTTGAGGTAAGATTCTTCGATTCAAAACTAGATTATTATTATAAATTCACAAAGAAAATTATGGAACTTAAGCTAAAAATAGAAGAACTGGGGCTTGGAAAATTAGATTTTTGATTGGGGATTTGAAAGACCATTTGGGGTCGGATTTGAGGACTTTTGATATGTATGAACTCGTGGGGAGATAAGGAACCTGTTGGTGTAAAAATTTCTTAATTTTGAAACGTGGGCCCGGGGTTCGAGTTTTGGTAACTTCGGATTTGTGCTCTTTATTAAATTGAGGGCTTTGTTCCCTTAGCATATTTTGACGTCCTCATTCTGATTTTGGATGGATTCGATGTGGGTGAAGGCTGATTCGAGAGGCAAGGGCATCGGAGCTAGAGATTTAGCCGGTTTGAGGTGAGTAGTGATTGTAAATGATGTTCTGAAGGTTTGAACCCTCAAATTTGCACATCGTAGTGCTATATTGAGGTGAGGCACACGCTTGATGAGGAGTGTGGGGTTGTACACTATTGGGTATTGTGACTTGTCCATCCCGATTGATGATTTTACGGCGTATTTGATTGAGAACTATTTGCTATCATTATTTATTGGTTTGAATGCCAAATATTTGAAACCTTCGGGGCTTTTATTTGATATTTCCTTACTGTTTTGAATTATTACTTGAATTCAGTCATGTTATTTTCCATTGTTTTACTACTCAGCAATTTTTACTTATTTTTGAGACTTAAATGACATTTTAAATGATGTTTGGGCTGAGAAACATTATTTTACTATCGCCCGAGGGGCTTGTGATGGTTTTTGACTGAGTAAGGCCGAGGGTCTATATTGTAAGGAAACAATGATACTGATTTGAGGCCGAAGTCTTGAAATATGTACGCAGCCTGGAGCCCCTCTCTATCTATTTTTTTTACGTTCGTAGTTCAGTATTTAAAACTCTGTAGCTGCATTTGAGGATTTGGTATTGTTAGGTACCTGTGCCTTGTGACACCTTAGTAAGGCTTGTGTCAGGTTGTATTTCTGCTACTTATGATCATTACACCATGTTTTAGACTATTTTTATGTTGTTTAACTATTTTTTATAATGAATTGGGTTTGGTTGGCTAGCCTTGTCTTCACGAGAGGCGCCATCACGATCGGGTTCGGGGTTTGGGTCGTGACAAGTTGGTATTATAGCCAAGATTACACACATCTCACGAGTCATGAGCAGGTTTAGTAGAGTCTCACGAATCGATACAGGGACGTCTGTATTTATCCTCGAGAGGCCGCAGAGCCTTTAGGAAAAGACCCTTTATTCTTTAAATTCTGGTCGTGCAAACTTGTTGATCCAAGTACTAAACTTTTGTTATTCTATTCTCTCACACATGGTGAGGACACGCGCTACCAGATAGGGTGGACGACCACCAGTGCCACCAGTTGTGGCCACTAGAGGTCAAGGACGCAGTCGTGGTCGTGGTAGAGGCAGAGCAGTGAGGGAAGCACCTGTAGATCCATCAGCCATCCCAGTTCATGTCCAGGTCCCAGCTATGGACACTCCAGCAGCACCAGCTGTGCCCATTGTGATTCCGGGTCTTCAGGACGCCTTGGCTCAGATCTTATCAGTTTGCACTAGCATAGCTCACGCGGTTTCATCCACTACTACCGCAACTACTTCTCAGGCCGGGGGAGGTAGTTAGACTCCCGCCGCTCGCACACCTAAGAAGGTCATGCAGGGACTTCAGACGCTGGGGACATACCCTTCCCAGCCTGTTGCAGCTGCTCAGGACTATATAGTTCCTTATATGCCAGAGGACGAGCAACGTAGATTGGAGAGATTTGGTAGGTTCAGCCTCAGACCTTCAGTGGTGTAGAAGGCGAGGATGCCTAGGGCTTCTTGGACAAGTGTGAGAGGATTCTTCATACCGCAGGTATTTTTGAGACCAGCAGGGTTGCTTTCACTACCTATGAGTTTTCAGGACCTCCTTTCACTTGGTGGAAGGATTTTGAGAGGCGTAGGCTTGTTGGTGCAACACCCTTTACCTAGCAGCAGTTCTCTGTTATCTTTCTGGAGAAGTATGTGCCGCAATCTTACAGAGAGGAGCTGTGTAGGCAGTTTGAGTGGTTGCATCAGGGGGAGATGATCTTGTTGCAGCATGAGTTGAGGTTCTTCGAGATGGCTCGTCATGCCATCTGGTTGGTCCCGACAGATATAGAGAGGATCAGGAGGTTTGTTGATGGTCTTTCTTACCAGCTCCATATTCTTATGACCAGGGAGAGGGTGAATGGTACAACATTCGAGGAGGTTGTGGATATTTCCCAAGAGATCGAGTCTGTTCATCACCAGGAGCGAGAGGAGAGGGTGGCCAAAAGGCCTCGGGTATCTGGTAGTTACAGTGGTGCCCCTTCGAGGGGCCAATTTCAACACGGTAGAGGCCGTCCATTTAGGCTTGCTCAGCCAGCACACCCAAGTTATCGTGGGGCATCTTCGGGTCATGGTTATCATGGTTCTCACCAGGACCAGTTTCACTGAGTTTTTTTCAAGCTCAGAGTTCATCCCGTGCTCCATGAGCTCAGGGGCTCTTCTACACCGAGTGCATCTGTTACTCACTCCAGTGTGAGAGGTTCCATTCAGTACTCTTCTCCAAAACTTGGGAGTTGTTATGACTTATGAGTGTGGTAAGATAGGCCACATGTGGAGGCAGTGTCCTCATTGATTTGCTAGTTCATCCCAGCAGAGGGGTCAGTCATCTGCTTCAGTGCCAGTTGCTTCGACACCACCCGCCCAGCCATCTAGGGGTGGAGGTCAGTCATCTAACGGTCTCCCTATAGGTAGAGGTCGATTAGGGGGCGGTCAGGCCCATTTCTATGCTCTTCCAGATAGACCCGATGTTATTGCTTCAGATGACATTATTACAGGTATTATTTCAGTCTGCCACATAGATGCCTTGGTATTATTTGATCCTGGATCCACCTTTTCTTATGTTTCATCATACTTTGCTCGTTATTTGGGTACGCCCCGCGAGCTTATTGATTTACCTGTTCATGTATCTATAACGATGGGAGATACTGTTGTTTTAGACCGTGTGTACCGTGAGACCCGAGTTGATCGTTTATTATTGAGTATGGTGGATTTCGATGTCATTCTGGGAATGTATTGACTATCTCCATATTGCATTATTCTGGACTGTCATGCAATGACACTCACATTGGCTATACGGGGTGTGCCACGGATCGAGTGGAGAGGTATGACTAATTATGTTCCTAGTAGAGTGATCTCTTTCTTGAAGGCCAAGCGTACGCTTGGGAAGGGTTGTCTCTCGTATATTGCCCTTCTTAGGGATGTCGGAGTTGAGGCTGCCAGTACTAATTCTGTTCCAGTTAAGAGGGATTTCTCTGATGTATTTCCTGCAGATCTGCCAGGCATGCCACTGGACGGGGATTGATTTGGGCTTTGTGCCAACTATTTCAACCCTTCAGGTCTTTTATTTGATATTTCCTCATTGTTTTGACTTATTACTTGAAAACAGTCATGTTATTTTCTATTGTTTTACTACTCAGTCATTTTTACTCAGTTTTGAGACTTAAATGATATTTTAAATGATGTTTGGGCTGAGAAACACTGTTTAACTATCGCCCGAGGGGCATGTCATGATTTTTGATTGCGTAAGGTCGAGGGCCTATATTGTGAGGAAACACTGATACTGATTTGAGGCCGAGGGCCTAGATTTGATGGCACGAGATGGCTTTTTATTGCACTTGGGCCGTAAGGGGCCCCCTCCTAGGAGTCTGCACACCCCCAGTGAGTGCGGGTACCCATTGTGATGGGAGATTGAGCCCGAGGGGCTAGTATGGTTCTGAGATGTTGCCCGAGGGGCGGATTTATTGATATTGTGCCCGAAGGGCGAACTTCTATTTGTTTACTTAACTTTACTATATATCAATTTACCGGTTTATTAGTTGAGAAAAGAATTTTACTTGATTTTCACTGGTTTTACTGTTTTAACTGATTTCACTGCTCCTTTATAGAATACCTTGTGCCTTACGTATTTTCGTACTTTCAGTCATTATTTATATGTGTTACTCACTGAGTTAGAGTACTCATTTTACTATTTGCACCTTATGTGAAGATTCAGGCGCATCTGGTCCCGCTCACGGGTGCTGATTTATTCCTACCTCAGGTGGATCTTTGAGGAGTCTTTAGGTAGTTGTTGGCGTTCGCAGCCTGGAGCTCCTCTCTATCTATTTCTTTTACGTTCTTAGTTTTGTATATAAAACTCTGTATTTGCATTTGAGGATTTGGTATTGTTAGGTGCTCGTGACTTGTGACACCCGGTTAGGGCTGTGTCGGGTAGTATTTCCGCTACTTATGATTATTAAGCCATGTTTTAGATTGTTTTTATGTTGTTTAACTATTTTTAGTAATGAATTGGGTTTGGTTGACTTGCATTGTATTCACGAGAGGCGCCATCACAACCGGGTTCGGGGTTTGGGTTGTGACAAGTTGGTATTAGAGCCTAGGTATAGGTCTCACGAGTCATGAGCAGGTTTAGTAGAGTCTCGCAGATCAATACGGGGATGTCTGTATTTATCCTCGAGAGGCCGTAGAACCTTTAGGAAAAAAAACTTCTATTCTTGAAATTCTTTTTGTGCGAACTTGTTGATCCGAGGACTAAACTTTTGTTATTCTATTCTCTCACAGATGGTGTGGATACGCGCTACCGGACAGGGTGGACGACCACCAGTGCTACCATCTGCGGCCACCAGAGGCCAAGGATGCAGTCATGGTCGTGGTAGAGGCAGAGCAGCTAGGGCAGCACCTGTAGATCCACCAGCCGCCCCAATTCATGATCAGGTCCCAGTTGCGGATGCTCCGGCAAGACCACCTCAGGCATCGTCCTATTGTTAACCTAGGACACCAGGAGGCCCTGTCCCAGATTCTATCATTGTGCACCGGCCTGGCTCAGGCGGTCTTCAGCCACTACAGCCGCAGCTACTTCTCAAGCCAGGGAGGTAGTCAGACTCCCGCCACTCACACACCTGAGAAAGTTGCGCAAGGACTTCAGATGTCGGGGGCACACCTCGCCCAGCCAGTTGCAGCTGCTCAGGACTATGTAGTTCCTTATATGCCAGAGGACGAGAAGTGTAGATTGGAGAGATATGGTAGGTTCAGCCTCCAACCTTCAAGGATGCCTAGGGATTTTTGTACAAGTGTTAGAGGATGCTTCGGATCACAGGTATTTTTGAAACCAGCGGGGTCACATTCACTACCTATCAGTTTTTAGGACAACCTTTCACTTGGTAGGAGGATTTTGAGAGGCGTAGGCTTGTTGGTGCAACACCCCTTACCTGGCAGCAATTCTCTGTTCTCTTTCTGGAGAAGTATGTGCCACAGTCTCACAGAGAGGAGCTGTATAGGTAGTTTGAGTGGTTACGTCAGGGGAAGATGACCGTCTCGCAGCATGAGTTGAGGTTCTTCGAGTTGGCTCGTCATGCCATCTGGTTGGTCCCGACAAATAGAGAGAGGATCAGGAAATTTGTTGATGGTCTTACTTATCAGCTCCATATTCTTATGACCAGGGAGAGGGTGACTGGTGCTACATTCGAGGAGGTTATAGATATTTTTCGAGAGATTGAGCCTGTTCGTCACCAAGAGCGAGATGAGAGGGTGGCCAAAAGGATTCACGGATTTGGTAGTTATAGTGGTGCTCTTTCGAGGGGCTAGTTTCAGCACGACAGAGGTCATCCATTTAGGCCTACTCAGCCAGCACGCCCAGATTATCGTGGGGTGTCTTCCGGTCATGGCTATCATAATTCTCAGCAGGGCCAGTCACCACTGAGTGTTTTTTCAGCTTAAAGTTCATCTCGTGCTCCATTAGTTCAGGGCTCTTCTATGCCGAGTGCATCTACTACTCACTCTGATGTGAGGGGTTCCCTTCAATCCTCTTCTCCAGTATTTGGGAGTTGTTATGAGTGTGGTGAGGTGGGCCACATGTAGAGGCAGTGTTCTCATTGTTTTGCTATTTCATCCCAGCAGAGGGGTCAGTCATCAGCTTCAGCGCCATTTGCTTCACCACCACCATCTCAGTCATCTAGGGGTCACCCTAGAGGAAGAGGTCGATCAAGGGGCGGTCAGGACCGTTTCTCTGCTCTTCCAGGCAGACCCGATGTTGTTGCTTCAGATGCTGTTATTATAGGTACTGTTTCAGTCTGCCATAGAGATGCCTCTATATTATTTGATCCTGGATCCACTTTTTCTTATGTGTCATCACACTTTGTTTGTTATTTGGGTACGCCCCATGAGTTTCTTGCTTTACATATTCATGTATCTACCCCGATGGGCGATATTGTTGTTGTAGACCATGTGTACCGAGAGACCCGAGTTGATCATTTATTATTGAGTATGGTGGATTTCGATGTCATTCTAGGCATGGATTGACTATCTCCGTGTCGTACTATTCTGGACTGTCATGCAAAGACACTCACATTGGCTATATCGGGTGTGCCACGGATCGAGTGGAAATGTGTGACTGATTATGCTCCTAGTAGAGTGATCTCTTTCTTGAACTCCAGCGTATGGTTGGGAAGGGTTATCTCTCGTATCTTACCTTTTTAGGGATGTCGGAGCTCAGGCTCTTAGTATTGATTCTGTTCTAGTTGTGAGGTATTTCTCTGATGTATTTCCTACGGATCTGCTAGGCATGCCACCGAACAGGGATATTAATTTTGGGATTGACGTAGTATCGGGCACTCAGCCCATTTTTATTCTGCTGTATCGTATGGCACCAGCGGAGTTGAAGGAGTTAAAGGAGCAGCTTCAAGAAATCCTAGATAAAGGATTCATTCGGTCTAGTCAGTCATCATGGGGTGCGCCAGTTCTGTTTGTGAAGAAGAAAGATGGCATAGTGAGAATGTGCATTGATTATAGGAAGCTAAACAAGGTAACAATTAAGAACAAGTATCTTTTGCCTCGCATTGATGATTTATTCGACCAGCTTCAGGGAGAGAGGGTGTTGTCCAATATAGATCTCTGTTCGAGTTTTCAACAGTTGAAGATTAGGGATTCAGATATTCTTAAGATGGCCTTCAGGACCAAATATGGTCACTATGAGTTCCTGGTTATGTCTTTCGGGCTGACCAATTCTCCAGTAGCGTTTATGCATTTGATGAACAACGTGTTCCGGCCTACCTTGATTCGTTTGTCATAGTCTTTGTTGATGATATTCTGGTATGTTCGCGTAGTCTAGTGGAGCACGCGGAGCATTCGAGGGTTGTATTGCAGAGATTGACGGAGGAGAAACTTTATGCTAAATTTTCAAGTGTGAGTTTTTGCTCGGTTCAGTGTCATTCTTGGGACACGTGGTGTCCAGCGAGGGTATTCAGGTTGATCCAAAGAAGATAGAGGCGGTTCAGAGTTGGCATAGATAGTCCTCAGCCATAGAGATTCGCAGTTTTCTTGGTTTGGTAGACTATTATCACTGGTTTGTTCAGGGATTCCCATCTATCGCACCGCTCTTGACCAAGTTGACTCAAAAGGGGGTGCTTCATTTGTATGGTCGGATGAGTGTGAGCAGAGCTTTTAAAAGCTCAAGACAACTTTGACCATAACTCCAGTGTTGGTTTTTCCATCAGCTTCAAGTTCATAATACTGTGTATTGTGATGCTTCGAGAGTACGGATTAGTTGTGTGTTGATGTAAAAAGGTAGAGTTATTACTTATTGTCACACCTCCTTTTTACGCACCCGCGGGAGCGCGAGGGAGTTTTTCCAATTAAGGGACAATCGAGACGGGATTGATTTATTTAATTCAGAGTCGCCACTTGGGAAAATAATGGTGTCCCGAGTCACCGGTTTAATCCCGAACCGAGGAAATTTATGACTCTGTAACACAGTCTGCGAAACTAGAAACCTGGATAAGGAATTCTGTTAACCCGGGAGAAGGTGTTAGGCACTCCCGGATTCCGTGGTTTTAGCACGGTCGCTCAATTGCAATTTTTGTTTCTATCTGATTCTTTTATATATTTTAATTATGTGCTTTTAATGTTCCGCTTTTAACTTTAAGAAAAATTGTGACGTCACGAAAACACATTTCGAGTCACACCGCAACCAGTACGCCTGTGACTTTAATGTATTTCAGTTTCGCCGAGAGTAAGATTTGGGTCACATAAATGCGCACCCGTATTTAGGGAAGTGATTTATTTACAAGTCGTGCCTAAAGAGTCTATCGTCTTATTAATTTTTGGAAAAAAGACCGTGAAATTCGCTAAACGGTCTTCCCGAGTCTATGTTTTTATTACAATTGATTGAGGGCCCCGCAAATGTGTATTTAGTGCGGCGAGGCTCATCTCATTTTATTAAAGGCCAATCTTAGGATGGACTATATTGTCTACTTTTGTTATTTGTCTCTAATATTAATTTACTACCTAGTCCTACATGTATTATAATGAATAATTTTACGATTTAAAAAAAACTCCTTTAATAGTTTTTAATTCCAATTTAATAACAACGGATATGGCATCCACAATGCGATTGAGCCTAATATAAAGGAGAAACCAATAAGCTGGGCTTGAGGCCATACGTGTGCCAGCCAGCTGAATGGGTAGACAATTACGAATCCTAATTAGTAATCAACAAATTCTTTGCTGAAGGTGAATGTGCCTAAGTAGTAATGACATTTTTTGCTTCCACCTCTTTAACACAAATTTCTATAACATAACATAGCTCTTGGCTTTTGTAGCTTATCAACACCGATTAAAACCATGTATTGAATGTATTATATACGAAATTGAGATAGGATTATTAGCTTTGTGAATTCATTCCTAAGTGTAACCCTATAATCAACTTCAAAAGCGTAAGCCGAGACTAAATTAATTCTATAAGCGCTAGCATTGAACAACCCAAATTTATTATCTAACTAAGCAATAGCACAAAGCTTCAACCACTACCAAATATTGCAATGACATTCTAAAACATGAAATCCAAACAGCTTGTGTTTTTAGTGAAATTTCAGTTTTCAAACACATTAGTCTTGCTATATTTGACAACCAATCATTCATTTCCAAATATTTCAATTACATGTGACAACTAACATCTGGCCCAATATTATTCATAGTCCAGTATTAACAAGCGTTGAATTTGAACTATCTTATCTAATATCAAATGCAAGTTCATTTATGATGGGTCTATCTCTTCAACATTACAGATATCAAATGAAAACAAAGGCATCATATTGTAAAACTAGCATCACTTGATTCTGCAAAACAGTATAGGTGCAATTGTCGAACTTCCTATTGCCAAGGGGTAGAGTATACCTGGAAAATTTGAAAACAATGAAGCAAAGACAGAGTCAGCAGTAACAATGGACAACAATAACCACAGCAACAAGGCAGGACAGTAACAGCAAGCCAGCCAACATCACCTCAACCGACCAGCAATAACAAAACCAACACACCCAATGAACCAGATACAATACTCAGCAACCAATGACCCATAAATAATCAGGTGCTACCACATTCAGTGAACCAGCTATAACACTCAGTAACCAACGAGCCAAAGGTAATCAAACTCCACCAATCAATGAACCAGTGGCTAAACTTTGACACCAAACAGCAAACAAAAACAGACCACAGCAGTGGCTAAGATGCAGCACTAGCAATGGCCAAACAACAGTCAACTAGCAAACCAGACACAATCAAACCAGTGGCAATCTCTCAGCAAACCAGTAATGACAGAAGAAATAGAGGCCAAAGCAAAAGCCACCAGTAGGCAGTCAATACCAATATGTTTATATGAATGTATGTAAAATCCAGGTTGTGAATGTTTTTCCCTAATGTTCTCTAAGAGTCTCTGTCTGTCCATATCTCTGTCTATCTCCCCCTGTTTATACTCCCTTCCTCATCTGGCCAAACTATTTTAAAATCCTGGCCAGCCCATACTATGTTCTGTCCTAAGCCACTAAGTCTTGTCCCAGCTAGGACTTGTCTCATTTTTAACTTAAAAAGTCTGCAGGAGCTGGTGGTATCCTGCCATACAGCAGGTTCCACCAGTCCAAGTTATGGGTAATGCATTGTTTTAGTCCAATCTCTTAAGGCTAGCCCATACTCTTACTGCTTTTCCAAGTCATCATGAATAAATAAATTAGTTGGTGCTTCTACCGACAGACCACTAATACCAGTTCATTCAAACCTTTTGGATTTCAAACCCAACCTCTGGAACCTTTGAAAGTTAATGTATTACCTTATGCTTGTTAGCCTTTTTAATCCTGAATAAATTCAAACCTAACAATGGACCAAGACTGATTTCTAATTATCTCCTAATTGCTTATTCAAATACTACAACTAATAAACCAACACCATGGTACCAATACCTAGATTTAATGCAGGGGACTAGATCAAATCACAAATAAGGATATCAATCAGGTAGAAATGCAAGCAGAATCGAAGATCGTTTTCATGTTTCAACATTTAGCAGGCTTGTTCTGAGTCATGAAATTAGAACATGAAGAAACAAATATTACTGGTATGTTATTCTAGTGCTTTAACATGAGAAATTAATCAACGACATGAACTCAATCGATCAGCAAATCCTGATAGATACAATTAACAACAAAACACAGATTACACGTACTAACAGGGTGATTCCAATGACTTTGGGCAGAACAGGGCATAAAGGAAACTCTTTAATCAACGACATCAATTTAAACGGCTATATATCCTACAATGTATTCTAAACAAACGAACAAAAGCATTTTGACCAAATAAACAGGTCTGAAGTAGAAGAGACGGAACAGTCGGCAAAAGAAAGATCAAAATAATAAAAGATTAAAAATAACGAAACTACACAAACAACAACTTTCAAAAAGAAAACTAGAACAAGAGAAAAAGAAAAAAAATACCTCCAAAAGGATTAGAGATTAAAAGGATTCAGGCTTGAACCGAACTTGAACTCTTTGAGGCCGAATGGACTTTAATCGAAGTATTCTTAACTGAGAATACCTCGATTAAAGTCTATTAGACCCCAATCCCTCTTTTTAATTGGACGGATACCATAATTTTTGGATCATATGGTTCATACGGTCTGACTCGGGACTTGAAGCTTTCTAGTTAGATTCAAAGAGAAACAGTGGTGGTTCGGAGGTCAGGGAGGCCTGACGGATATCTGGTGTGAGCTTGGGGCTGAGGAGAAGCGGCGCCGCCACCAGAAGGTAGTGGCGGCTGTTAGGGTTCATGGCTAAGATTGAATATTCGAGCCGTGTCAGATGCGTTCGAAGGAAAAGGAGAGTGGATCGGGGATGGGGAGGTTATGGTGATGTTATGGTGTGAAGATGGGGGTCGTTGGTGACTGGCCGCCGCCGTGGGCGATTTCCGGTGGGCGGCCAGCGGCGGAGTGGGGTTTAGTCTGTGACGAAATTTGAGACGAAGAGAGGGGGGTCTCATTTTAGGGTTTTGGTATATTGGAATGCTAGGATTAATCTAAACCGTTAGATTAGGAGAATCCAACGGCTATGATTCGTTTGTTGATCAAAACGGGGCCGTTTGGTGACAACGGTTCAGCTAATTCAATCGGGTCGGGTGGATGGTTAATGGCCGTTGGATGAGATAGGATGGACGGCTGAGGTTAAATCAAAAGGGGAACCGGGTCTGGGCGTGTGGGCTGGGGCGATTTTGCCCGTTTTGGGCCTGGACTTTTGGGCTAAATTATGGCCCAAGTCTGCTCTCCATACTACATTCCATGATGCATCATATGTATATGTGTATATATATATATATATATATATATATATATATATATATATATATATATATATATATATATATATATATATATATATATATATACTACTTATAACACAACTAATTTTTACTACAATTATCCCACATAATTGCATATCACTTAAATGTAAACCGTATAATCTTGATATTAAACACTAAAAAAAATGCAACACATAATGTATATATTTTTGTATTTTACTAATTTAAATAAATAAACACGCACACACAAAAATGCAAATGTAAGATAAAAATAACACCAAAATCACAAAAATCATGCCCAACACGAAACTATTTTATTTTGAATTTTCTGGGAGTACTTCTCAGGTAAGGCAAAAATCACGTGCTCACAGCTGCCCCTCTTTGCGCGTAAACACGAAGAGTTTTCGTGCAAAGATAAGTGAGCGGATACGAGCGATTTTTGCCCGTTTGAGCACTCCGTATGAAGCATTTTCTTGGAAAAGTTTGACCGAACCTTTCGCTTCAAAGGTCTCCTACATATCCTGGGCTGAACAGGAATCAGGTCAATGTAGTTCAGGAAGTTTTGGTAGCTGGGACTACCATGACTGCTGCGATCTCGCCGTTACTGCGATTACTGCTATTACTGTTGTTGCCACTGCTTAGCTGACCTCCTTGTTACACCGTACTAAGCAACAAAAACAAGGAGCTAGACTAAGTTACAGTATTACAAACTCTTATCTATCCTTTTTGACTTGATCTTGTCATGCTCCTTGCCATCCTGCCGGCTCCGATATCTCCTCGCGTGCTTCTTTTCCTCTGACAATTGTTGTCTCGGCCTATCTTGATGGCCGACCTTCGACCATTGGTTCCTTCTTTGTGGTCTTCGAACCATTCTTCTTCGAAATCCGAATCTATCTTTTCTGATCCTTGTCGCCTTCCTTTCGATTATGAACTTGGATTCACGCTGGGGGTTTCGTTATGCTCTACCGCTTTCCCCAACCAACTTCAATAATAAATCGCCACTCCATTCTTCAGGCGGGCTCCCTGATTTCAACTACTCCTTCAAAATTAAATCGCCACTCCATTCTCCAGGCGGGCTCCCTGACTTCAACTACTACTTCAAATAAAATCGCCACTCCATTCTCCAGGCGGGCTCCCTGACTTCAACTACTATTTCAAAATAAAATCGCCACTTCGTTCTTCAGGCGGGCTCCCTGACTTCAACTACTACTTCAAATGAAATCGCCACTCCATTCTCCAGAGGCGGGCTCCCTCACTTCAATTACTACTTCAAAATAAAATCGCCACTCCATTCTCCGGGCGGGCTCCCCGACTTCAACTACTGCTTCAAAATAAAATCGCCACTCCATTCTTCCAGGCGGGCTCCCCGACTTCAATTACTACTTCAAAATAAAATCGCCACTCCATTCTCCAGGGCGGGCTCCCTGACTTCAATTACTATTTCAAGATAAAAATCGCCACTCCATTCTTCCCAGGCGGGCTCCCCGACTTCAACTACTATTTCAAAATAAAATCGCCACTCCATTCTCCAGGCGGGCTCCCCGACTTCAACTACTATTTCAAAATAAAATCGCCACTCCATTCTTTAGGCGGGCTCCCGACTTCAACTACTATTTCAAAATAAAATCGCCACTCCGTTCTTCAGGCGGGCTCCCGACTTCAACTACTACTTCAAATAAAATCGCCACTCCATTCTCCGGGCGGGCTCCCCGACTTCAATTACTACTTCAAAATAAAATCGCCACTCCATTCTCCGGGCGGGCTCCCTGACTTCAACTACAATCGCCACTCCATTCTCCAGGCGGGCTCCCCGACTTCAATTACTACTTCAAAATAAAATCGCCACTCCATTCTCCGGGCGGGCTCCCCGACTTCAACTATAACTTCAAAATTAAATCGCCACTCCATTCTCCGGGCGGGCTCCCCGACTTCAACTATAACTTCAAAATTAAATCGCCACTCCATTCTCCAGGCGGGCTTCCCGACTTCAACTATAACTTCAAATAAAATCGCCACTCCATTCTTCAGGCGGGCTCCCCGACTTCAACTACTATTTCAAAATAAAATCGCCACTCCATTCTTCGGGCGGGCTCCCCGACTTCAACTACTATTTCAAAATAAAATCGCCACTCCATTCTTCGGGCGGGCTCCCCGACTTCAACTACTATTTCAAAATAAAATCGCCACTCCATTCTTCGGGCGGGCTCCCCGACTTCAACTACTATTTCAAAATAAAATCGCCACTCCATTCTCCGGGCGGGCTCCCTGACTTCAACTACTACTCAAAATAAAATCGCCACTCCATTCTCCAGGCGGGCTCCCTGACTTCAGCTACTACTAACTCCATCTCATCCATGTCGCCTTCCTTTGCTTTCTGTACCATTTCTTCTTCCTACATCGCCTATTGGGCCACCTTTTCTTCCGAATTATCTTTTCTTGGAATTGCTTTCCCCTGGGTAGTATTACTTTTCTTTTGGCTGCTGGGGATATCTTTGGAACTGTTTACTCCTCTGCTGAGGATGATGCTACTGAGGAAGTATTCTTTGTTTCCTTCACCCCTCATTCTCTTCCTTCTTCCCATACCTCCTCTGGGACTCATGCTTTTGCCTCCTCGAGCAAATCATGGAATGTAATACTGCTGGGGGAATCTCGAAGCCATTGTTTTATTTTTCCAACAACTGCTGGGGGTGATACCAAGCTCAAAGATTACCCCATCGTGTTGTCTGGCCTTTCTCAAAACTATTCTGCTCGGAGCTGGTATTTCCCGCAATCTTGTGTTGCTTTCTACCCTTATCCTCCGAGTCTTTGCTTTCAAGAAAATTTTCGCAACAGGAGAAAATTTTCTGCCCCAGTTTGATAAACTTCCGGACGGTATGCTTTTCCGCCAACGAACCCTCTTTTCCTGCTTTTAAATCAAAGAAAAATTGTTAGTTTCAAAACGCGGTGAGTGGTCGTGCCACTCTTGTTGGGGCCATTTCCTTCTCTCTTTCAGCTGCTTGGCCTCTCTCGAACTTTGAGGGCGACGTTGACGCTTGCTGGGGACAATGCTCTTTCCACGAACGACCTCTCATCTTTCCTTTTATTCCAATCTTTGGTTTGATCCGACTCTTTTTAGCCGGTGATCTGTTGCGTGAAATCATCTTTCGGACGTGCCACGTGTGTCCATCATACTCCATAATTCCTGCGAACCTTCCAATCAGCCTGTCGTCCCAATCTTACTAACGTAACGACTTCTGCCTTATTGCCTCGTTCCACGCCTATTCACTTTCAATATACTGCTTTGGGAGACTTGGTAGTAAGCTTTGAAAAATCAATTTTCGAAAATGAAAGAAAAGAAAAGAATACCGACCGCAAATGACAAAAGAAGAGAAAAACTTTTCTGAACTCAAAAATAGGAAAACTTATCTGAATGTATGACTGATCCAATGGTTATGCCGCGCCTTTGAGATTAAACTACCCAGTCTATTCATATCAATCACTTTCTGATGCCGCGTTCTGCTAGAGGTAAACGGATGTCCAAACCTTGTCTCATGCAGACATCTTGTAACCATCTCGTCCTGTCACCTCACAGTGCCCTTCGAAGGGTTTTCACTAATGAGATTCTCTCATTTCTCTCTATCTCCCGTCGCCTTAAGGTGCCCGTAAAGGTTTTCACCGTAAGACTCTCTCATTTTACTTCTCTCAACTTCCTTCGCCTTAAGGTGCCCGCGAGGGTTTTCACCGTTAAGACTCTCTCATTTACGCTTTCTTTCCTTGCGGCGGGGTATCACCCCTGAGATTCCCTCTAGAGCGTTATCCCCTTTCGGCTTGTGCATCCTGGATTCAATCGAGGGTCGGGATGTCACTCTTGGCTTTCATTCACATGACTTGGCACTTCTCAAATACCGATCGAGAGGTCTTTCTGGTTCTTGATATGGTTTCTGCGCGTGAGGCTGAAGAAAGGGGTTTAGCCTCAACGGTTAGCTTATTACAACTTTCGGAATCCACACTATCTTTCCAACGAAACAATGACTTCTGCCCCAGTTTTGTTGCTTGGGGGATCTTTGATTTTTATTTTATTATGACCGAGCCGTGTGGCGCCTACGTATCCTTCTTGAGGAATCAGGTCGAACGTAGTTCACTTTTTCTTGTATTTTTTCTTTGTTTCTTTTTCTATTCTGTTACACATCTTCCTTGATGATTCCGAAAGGGGGTATATGAAAGAATAATTAAGGCTCAAAGGGGGAAGCAATGGTTGAAGTGTTTGGGTAGTAGAAAAATTGCCTCTGTCATTTCATTCTCCGAAAAATGCCAAATACACACAAACGAAACCAAACGTTGACAAATGCATTAAAGAATTACACATAATATCTCTTGATTGCATCAGAATTGATAGCCATATCGGTGCATCTTCCCTCAACATCCGTCAGACATAGAGCGCCGTTGGATAATACTCTAGTCACCACAAATGGTCCCTGCCAATTTGGAGCGAACTTGCCTTTTGCTTCGTGTTGATGTGGTAGATCTTTCTTAAGCACATGCTGTCCCACTTCAAATTTCCCGGGACGTACCTTCTTGTTGTATGCTCTCGCCATTCTCTTTTGATACAATTGGCCGTGACATACTGCTGTCAATCTCTTTTCATCGATCAAGCTCAATTGCTCTAATCGGGTTTTGACCCACTCGTCGTCATCAATCTCAGCTTCGGCGACAATTCGGAGGGATGGGATTTCAACTTCTGCCGGTATTACTGCTTCAATCCCGTACACCAACAAGTAAGGAGTTGCACCTACCGAAGTCCGGACGGTAGTGCGATAACCCAACAGCGCAAATGGTAACTTTTCATGCCACTGCCTAGACCCTTCTACCATCTTCCTCAATATCTTCTTTATGTTCTTGTTTGCCGCCTCGACCGCACCATTTGCTTTTGGGCGATACGGTGTGGAATTTCGGTGTGTAATCTTGAACTGTTGACATACCTCTTTCATCAATCCACTGTTAAGATTTGCACCGTTATCCGTAATGATTATCTTTGGAATTCCAAACCTGCAGATGATGTGGGAATGTACGAAATCCACCACTGCCTTCTTGGTCACGGATTTGAAGGTTTTGGCCTCCACCCACTTGGTAAAGTAATCGATCGTCACCAGAATGAACCTATGACCATTGGAAGCCGCAGGTTCTATAGGTCCGATGACATCCATACCCCATGCGACAAACGGCCATGGTGCTGACATTGTATGCAATTCGGTCGGCGGAGAATGAATCAAATCTCCGTGTATCTGACACTGATGGCATCTTCGCACGAAACTTATACAATCACGCTCCATCGTGAGCCAGTAATATCCTGCTCGAAGAATCTTCTTTGCCAATACGTATCCGCTCATGTGTGGTCCGCAAACTCCCGAGTGTATATCCGTCATCACTGTTGTGGCTTGACTTGCATCTATACATCTCAATAATCCCAAATCCGGGGTTCTTTTGTACAGCACCCCTCCACTGAGGAAAAATCCGTTTGCCAATCGCCGAATAGCCCTCTTCTGATCTCCGGTTGCCCGCTCTGGGTATACTCCTAACCCTGAGGTATTCCTTGACATCATGAAACCACGGCTCACCATCCACCTCTTCCTCTATCACATTACAATAAGCATGTTGATTCCGGACCTGGATATGTAACGGATCGACACGAACCTTGTCCGGGTGATGTAGCATCGATGCTAAAGTAGCCAACGCGTCGGCAACCTCATTATGCATCCTTGGGATGTGCCTGAATTCTACCGATCGAAAGCGTTTGGTCAAATCATGCAAACACCGACGATATGGGATAAGCTTTAAATCTCTGGTTTCCCATTCTCCCTGAATCTGATGTACCAGAAGGTCCGAGTCCCCCAAGACCAAGACGTCCCGTACATCCATGTCTACCGCTAATCGTAACCCCAAGATACATGCCTCGTACTCAGCCATATTATTGGTACAATGAAAGCGCAGCTGAGCAGTAACAGGATAATGATGTCCTGTTTCGGATATGAGCACAGCCCCTACTCCGACTCCTTTTGCGTTCGCCGCTCCGTCGAAGAAGAGCTTCCACCCTGGATCCTTGGTTAGTTCTAACCCCTCAATTTGCAATACTTCTTCGTCTGGAAAATACGTCCTCAAAGGTTCGTATTCGTCATCGACAGGATTTTCAGCTAAGTGATCGGCCAGGGCTTGAGCTTTCATGGCCGTCCTTGTCACGTATATGATGTCGAACTCCGTAAGTAATATTTGCCATTTTGCTAACCTCCCTGTAGGCATAGGTTTCTGGAAAATATACTTCAACGGATCCAAACGCGAAATGAGGTAAGTGGTGTAAGAAGACAAATAATGTTTCAACTTTTGGGCTACCCAAGTCAAAGCGCAACATGTCTTTTCTAAATGAGTGTACTTGACCTCGTGGATTGTGAATTTCTTACTGAGGTAGTAAATGGCCCGTTCCTTCCTGCCAGTAAGATCATGCTGCCCCAGTACGCAGCCGAACGAATTCTCCAGAACCGTCAGATAAAGAATCAGGGGTCTGCCCGGTTCAGGCGGAACTAGTACGGGTGGATTTGACAGATACCCTTTGATCCGGTCAAATGCTTCCTGACATTCTGTCGTCCATTCTATCGCAGCGTCTTTCTTCAATAGGCGGAATATGGGTTCACAAGTTGCCGTAAGCTGGGCAATAAACCTACTGATGTAATTCAACCTTCCCAACAGACTCATTACCTCTGTTTTATTCTTCGGCGGGGGTAACTCCTGAATGGACTTAATTTTGGAGGGGTCCAACTCAATGCCCCGTCGGCTGACGATGAATCCTAGCAGCTTTCCCGATGGAACTCCGAATGCGCATTTGGCCGGATTGAGCTTGATGTCGTACCTTCGAAGTCTTTGAAAGAACTTCCTGAGGTCGGCAACATGGTCTTCTTGACGTCTAGATTTTATGATCACATCATCCACGTACACTTCTATCTCCTTGTGTATCATGTCATGGAATACCGTAGTCATCGCCCTCATGTATGTTGCCCCTGCGTTCTTCAACCCAAACGGCATCACCCGGTAGCAATAGGTCCCCCACGGTGTGATAAAAGCCGTCTTTTCTGCGTCCTCCTCATCCATTAAGATTTGATGATATCCCGCGTAACAGTCCACAAAGGATCCGATTTCGCGTCCAGCGCAATTATCAATCAGGATATGGATATTGGGAAGTGGGAAATTATCCTTAGGACTCGCCTTGTTGAGATTGCGGTAGTCCACGCATACTCTGATTTTTCCGTCTTTCTTTGGCACCGGTACTACGTTAGCCAACCATTCAGGGTATCGAGTG
This sequence comes from Nicotiana noctiflora, assembly GCA_032618575.1. Classification (NCBI taxonomy): domain Eukaryota; kingdom Viridiplantae; phylum Streptophyta; class Magnoliopsida; order Solanales; family Solanaceae; genus Nicotiana; species Nicotiana noctiflora. The sequence continues at coordinate 79,538 of JASVEL010002786.1, forward strand.
ACGCGAATGACTTTCGCCTGCAGCTGCTTGGTTACTTCCTCTTTGATCTTTACACTCATCTCCGTCTTGAATTTCCGCAGTTTTTGCTTGACGGGAGGATATGCTGGATCAGTGGGTAATTTATGAACCACTAGATCAGTGCTGAGTCCCGGCATGTCGTCGTACGACCATGCGAAAATGTCTTTAAACTCCATGAGTGTTTTGATCAACTCTTCTCTCAGATTGGGTTCAATATGGACACTTATTCGGGTTTCTTTGACGTCATCCGCATTCCCCGGATTAACGGCCTCAGTATCATTTAAATTTGGTTTGGGTTTTTCCTCGAAGTGACTTAATTCTTCACTGATTTCTTCTACGGCTTCATCATCGCCGTACTCTGACTCACTCTCGTCACTTCTTATTTCATGCGTTATTATTTCCAAACCCGATTGACTTTCTAGACTGGGTTGATTAATCTTTAAGCACGCCATATCATTAAGATCAGTTGAAAGAAGGTTGTTCAGAAAAGTAAAAAGAAGGAAACATAAACAAAATTAGACACGAAGGGAACCAAATTTCATTAATGGGAACAGTACAAGGAAAAACAAACTTGCAAACTTAAATCAAAATGAACTAAAACAACCGGATTTTACTTCGGGGACAACCCCCAACATGAAATTTCGAAAGAAAACAATCCAAAACAAACTACCAAGACTCCTTCCGGACAGGGAGAGGAGTAGCCTTCCAATTATTCAGTTTTGCTTTTGGTCCCACAAACTGTATCTCGGCATGGCTGGATCCTTCACCATCCTCGAGCATACATACATCTGTGAATAGGTCCTCGAACTTCCTGAAGAACTCTTCGTCCGGCCTAATCGTAGGACCGGGAATCTTTGTCGTCGGATGTCCTCTTACTCCAGACCTGACGAAAGATTGGGAAAGGCGTGGAACCGGCTTCGGGAGCACCCATATCTTCTGCTTACTCCTCTTGGCTCGCCGGATGTCCTCCGATGTTGGCTTGAATCCCAAGCCGAAGGTTCCCAAGTTTTCGACCACCGATACCGGTTGTATGATTCCTTGCAGAGATGCACCTAGACCTTGCCGGGTATGAAACCATGTCTCAACATTTCACGAGCCACCATGACGTCTGCAGTAATTATTCTGTCATCGGGAATGCATTCCCCTTCCGGAACTCGGTTGGCGGATACCACATCGCGGATCCGGTACACCCACGGCCCAACATCTTCTTCTCGTTTCAACAAAGGGGACGATGGTGCCTCGGTTGTAGATCATTTTCTCCGTGGACGACGATCTCCCGTCGGTCCCACTCAAACTTGACGAGTTGGTGTAGGTTGGATGGAACTGCTCTTGCGGCATGGATCCATGGCCGCCCTATCAGAAGATTATATGACACCACCATGTCCAGCACCACCTGGAATTCCATGGTGAACTCCACCGGCCCAATTGTCAAGATTAACACTATGTCACCAACCGACGCCTTGCCTCCTCCATCAAACCCTCGAACACATATGTTGTTCTTGCGTATCCTGCCGATGTCCACTTTCAACTTGTCTAGTGTAGAGAGAGGACAAATGTTAGCACCTGGACCCATTATCGACAAGGACTTTGGTAACCACCGACTCTTCACACTTTACCGTAAGATATAAAGCCTTGTTGTGCTCGGTGCCCTCCTCGGGCAATTCATCGTCGGTGAAGGTGATCCGATTCGCCTCGAAAATCCTATTGGTGATCTTCTCCAAATGACTTACTGAGATTTTATCGGGTACATGTGCCTCATTCAGGACTTTCATCAAAGCTTGCCGATGTTCTTCAGAATGTATCAGCAAGGATAGCAATGAATTTGCGCGGGAGTCTTCTTCAACTGCTCTATGACAGAATAGTCATGCAGCTTCATCTTTTTCAAGAATTCTTCTGCCTCTTCATCAGTTACCGGCTTTTTCAATGCCGCCGGAGTGATCTTCCTCAATTCCGCAGGGGCAAAACATCTCCCCGAGCGGGTCAAACCTTGCACTTCGCAAACTTCCTCTTTCACTTCCTTTCCTTTGTAGGTTGTTGTAATCCGAGCGTAATTCCATGGAATAGCCCGACTATCAGTTATTGGCAACTGTATTGCCGGCTTGATGATGAAAGGATCCATTCGAACACCTGCTACCGTCAAGACGGGCTTGATTACCGCCCCTGGTACAATTATCTTTGCTTCCCTCGGCCTCACCTGGTACCCCATTCATACTTCCCTTTTCTGCTTCCGACCCTCCTGGTATATCTCTCTTGCAACTGGAGGACTCATCAAGGCTCGGTCCCTTTTTCATTCCTACCCCGCTAGACTTGATCATCATTACCGTCTGGGAGGTTTTCTCCATTCCTTCTTCTACCCGTACCAACTCGATCATGTTAGTCTCATGATGAGTGGGAAGTGGGTTTTGGTTGATGTTGGGCTCTGTCGGCGTCTGGACCTCAATCCTGCGGGTGTCGATGAGCTCTTGGATGGCTGTTTTCAACCTCCAACACTTTTCCGTGTCGTGTCCCGGACATCCTGAGCAATATGCACAATTTACTGAGTGGTCCAGGTTCTTCGGAAGAGGGTTCGGCAGCTTAGCTTCAACCGGATTCAGCAACCCTACCTGCTTTAACCGGTGGAACAGACTGGTGTAAGATTCCCCCAAGGGAGTGAAATTCTTCGGCCTTGGCGCCCTGTCGCCCCTGAATGCCTGATTCGGACGAAAACTAGCGCCCGAGTGGTTTCTGTAAGCTCTTGGGGGTGGATAATTGTTCTGCGGGTTTGGTGCACGCCACGGTGCATGGACGGGAGGTGCGGAATAGGACTGTGCGTGATGGACAGTAAAATGGGGATCAGGTGCGGGATAGTAATGTTGCGGGTGGTTATATGGATTGTGGAAGTAATTTTGGTGGTGAGGCTGGGGCGGGCTATATTGGGGTGCAGGGCCTCTGTTTCTGAACCATGTCCCGGACTCGACTGCCGCGACTTCCTCCTTCCTCTTTTTCCCAAGTACTCCTCCAGTACCACTTTGGATAGCCTGAGTGGTGGCCTTCAATGCTGAATAGCTCATGATCTTGTTGGTTTTCAAACCTTCTTCGATCATAGCCCCCATTTTTATCACCTCGGTGAATGACTTTCCTACGGACGTCACCAGATGTCCGAAGTAGGTTGGCTCTAGTGTTTGCAAGAAGTAATCCACCATCTCGTTCTCTCTCATAGGCGGATCCACCCTAGCTGCCTGTTCCCTCCAGCGGAACCCGAATTCTCTGAAACTCTCGGCGGGTTTCTTTTCTATCTTCAGCAATGACAGACGGTCTGGGACTATTTCAAGGTTGTACTGGAACTGGCCAATGAATGCTCGAGCCAAATCATCCCACGTAAACCATCTGCTGGGATCCTGCCTAGTGTACCATTCTAGGGCAGATCCCCCTAAACTCTGACCAAAGTAGGCTATCAGAATTTCGTCCCGTCCTCCAGCTCCTCGCATTTTACTGCAAAACCCTCGCAGGTGGGCTACCGGATCACCATGCCCCTCGTATAGGTCGAATTTGGGCATTTTAAACCCTGCTGGCAACTGGACATCCGGAAATGGGCACAGATCCTTGTAGGCGACACTGACCTGGTTGCCCAAACCGTGCATATTCCTGAAGGACTGCTCCAGGCTCTTAACTTTTCTGATAACTTCCTCGTGTTCCGAACTTTGGAAATGCTTTTCCGGTTCTGCCGGACTATCCCAATGAGGGGTGTGTGGATGTGGTTCAGGAGCCCTGAAGGTAGGCTCGGGAGGATAGTAGGAATTGTCGTGGATTTGAACATGCGGCTCCCCGGGCGACTTTTGTAGAGTGGCAGGTGGGGGTGCCACAAAAACAGGAGTGATTGGAGGAGGATTTTGTTTGGCTGTTGGAATTTGGGTGACATAAGGGTTTTCCCCTTGGTAGTATGGATAGATTGGGGCGCTCGTCGAAGGATCAAGGGGTGGATGTTCTGGAGCGGATGCGACAGTAGGGTGGTTTGGTGAAGACTGTACCCTAGCCCAGGCCAGGTGCATCTCTGTTATCTGCTGTTTCAACCGGTCTACCTCTTCTTTCATTATTTGTATCTCCGATCTCTCTTCTTCGAGGCTCTTTCCGGAACTAGACATGCTTGCTGTAACTGGCCCTTTGGATCTAGTACGGTAAGGATGGCTGGCCAGTATATTCTGTCAAACCAACTGCTAAACTTTCTGGAAATCAACGAACTTGTTAGTTTACCGAGTTTGACAGATATGTTATAGCACGTTGGATGCAATGCACCTAACCAAATACCCTTTCTACATGTACTCTTAACATGCGTCATTCCGGCCCTTTTTCTTTTCCTTTTTCTTTTTCTTCTTTTTTTTTCTTTTCGACTATCTTTGAAAGCCTTATTGTTATTTAACCTTAGGATTCTTTTCCTTTCTTTTTAGTGGTGGTCGAATCTTATGTGGATTACCTACGTATCACGTTCTCGCGTGAATCAGACCGAGCGTAGTTCTGGTAACAAGATTGTGGCAAAATTCAGTAACTTTTATATCAAATAAAACCTTAAAGTTACAAAAACAGGTCTTACAACATAAAAGGAATGCTTGACTCGAAAACGTAAAATAACATGCCAACTGGCTTGACCCAATATTTCAAAATACATTTTCAATCAAAAGTCTACTTCTCTAAAATTCCTGGGGGCCCGCGAGGCATCGTTCGGCCTTGCCGCGGGCCTGGGTGTGAGGTCTTTGTGTAGTCCCCTTAACTCCTCCATGATCCGATGAACATAACCCATAATTGAAGCGAAGAGGTCGGCGCGGGGCATTCGTTCACAAGCTAGGCACTTCATGGTGACATAGTGCCCGATTTCTCCAATTCTGTCCTTGATCATGTCCCTTTCTCCGAGTAGCCGCTCTATCTGCTGGTTTTTCGCCCCCAATCTTTGAGCGTTGTTGGTGACTTGGTCTAGGAGCCTGTCTATTTGTTCTTGCAGTCGAGCCATCAAGTTGTGGCAACGGTCGAGGTCCGCTTTGGCATCTCGGGCTTGCTTGAAAACCCGCTCTCTGAGGACAACATTCGCTTCCCTTAAACTAGTGATGATCTCAGTGTAATCCTCTTCCACCCGTTGTAGGTGAAGTGCATGTTGATGTGCCTTCTTTCTCCAGCTAGCTCGGATCCTCATTGTTTGGGCCTTAGACTCTTCCAATTCTCTTTGGACATCGGCAACTTGGCTTTTCAAACCCTTTATCAATTTTTCGTCTGCCCGACTCCTCAACTGTCTGTCAGCATCCCTTTTCATTTGCTGGATTTGAGCTCTCAGAAAGTCATTTTCTTGTGCCAACTTCTTTTTATCTCCTTCGTTGGCGGCGGCTTGCACATCCATTTCAAATTGGAGCTCTTGGGTCCGTTGCTCTATCCTGCTGATCTTTGTTCTATAAGCTTCTTCTCGGGCCAACCAATCCCATTGTTCTTGTGACACTCCAGCAAACTCCCTGAGGTGAGGCCTTTTTGCGGGCCTTTGATGCTCCAGATCTCTACTATACCATGCAGGATATTCCGACGATACTTCACCCCGAGCTCGATCTCGCACCCGAGTGTCTATTTTTAATGTTTGACATTCACTCCAAATCTTTCGGACCAACGCTTCAGGGAACTGTCCTCCCGGTCCAATTTCAACCACATGTGGGCTGAGGTCTTCTTCTTTTGGGATTATTTGGCATCGTCCCAACTGTCTCAATACTCGACATGGTGCGTAGGGCTGGATGCTGTTGAGGCCCATTAGTAATAAATACGATTCCGTGGCCGATGCATATATGACTTCGTCCACGGGTAGCCAGCCAAATGTCCATTCTATCTTGTTGGCTGGAATCAAACGCAAAAATTGTATCCATCCGCTAACCCCCTCTGGCCACTCATGTCCCTCGACCCTCGCAAGAAATTCTTCTATACAAGTTTTCTTCGGTGAACTATACCTCATAAATTGCGGATGACGACATAAGTGATCGATCATCCACATTTGGAGCAATACATTGCAAGCTTCAAAGAAGGCCCCTCCAGCTTTGCAGATAGTGAGTGCACGAGAGATGTCTGATATTATCATGGGAGCCAAAGTACTGTTGTTTTGTTTCATCAAAGTGCTGACGACCCCTGCCACTTGTATGTTGATATTCCCATCTTTTCTAGGAAATATCAATGAACCTAGGAAAGCTATCATGAAGGTGATGCGTCTATGCTCCTCCCATTTTAACTGGTTGTCTCCGCTGCAGATTTTGCTTTTGTGTTTGTTGAAGCCCCCATAATGACCATATTTGTCATATAGAAATGCCAAAGTGCAGAACCCTTCTGATAAGTCTGGGTTGTGTACAGTTCTGCGGATCTTTACCGTATCCAAAAACCGATGTACTGTCACTACCCTTGGTGCAATGAGGTATTGTTCCCTCATAGGGACTTTTGGTCTTCCGACATATCCGGCTAATTCTTCCAGTGTTGGTGTGAGTTCAAAGTCCGAAAAGTGGAACACATTGTGTGCCGGATCCTAGAATGAGATCAAGGCTCGTATGATGTCTCCTCTCGGGGGAATATTTAGTAGCCCCACTAGATCTCCCAGGTACAGCTTAACTGTGTCTTGTCCTTGCTCGCCCAAGTCGCTCCACCACCTATGCAAACTTAAGGGGACCTTGTTTATGATAGCTTCGGTTGTATTCTGACTCGTGCTCATTCTGCACATTTATTAAGGTAATTTTTAGATGAAAGCGAAATTTTTGTTTGCCCCAAAACTATCTTTTTTCAAAAAAAAAAAAACGAAACGGGCCACAGGAATTGACTGGTCAAAAAGGTGGTCGTTAAAGTAAAATTAAATATCTTGGCGTTCCGTCATTAAAACTTATTTTGAAATATATGGGAGTTGGACCCGTAAAAAGGTTGCCTACGTATCTCACACCCGGTGAGAATCAAACTCGCGTAGTTCGGTCCGTCAAAACAACTATCTTTCCTTTATTGATTGTCAAAGAAAACACATTTTGTCAAAAAAAACCATTTTGTTGGCAAAGTCAACCTTCTGCCGTCTTTTATCGGCAAACTAAATTTATTGACTTGTTGGTAAAACACATTTTTGTATTTTTCTGAAAAAATATTTACTTCCCCATACTATTTCCTTTTGTGTTTTTTTTTTTTCGTTTTTCTTTAATATTTAAAGGAACCCGGTCAGCATGCCAGTCTAAATAAATGCTCACAACAAATATGATATGGCAAGATGGTCTTTCATTTCGGGTTGCTTGTCCTAGACGGACCCAACCCCTGTGTTGAGTCCCCTAAGTTAGATATGATGCAAATAAAACGTCCTAAATCTAGGCTCAATATCCTGATGCTTTTCAATGGTACTAGACCGTGTACCCGAGCAGACAACTCGGATTTGAGGAGGGAGCTACGTACGGGGACCCGCGGGATCGTCCGGCTTTGTAACTTATCCTGCCTCTTTTCTTATTTTTGGTATTGACACTAACAGAAAGGGGAGTCTCAACCAGTAAGCACATCCCCGGGAGTAAGAAGAGACGGGTTTTCGGCACAGTTTTATATACAGTTCACGCAATTTCAAAGCGGTAAACATATAGCAGTTTGTATATACAGTGCAACTAATATCAAAGTGGTAGACGTGTAGCACATTAATCAAACATGTAATAAAATCAGATATAGACAAAACAACAATTTAAATGAGCTCGAGTTCTTAGATCCCGAACCGAAGTTCGAGATTCCCCAGCAGAGTCGCCAGAGCTGTCACACCTCCTTTTTACGCACTCGCGGGAGCGCGAGGGAGTTTTTCCAATTAAGGAACAATCGAGACGGGATTGATTTATTTAATTCAGAGTCGCCACTTGGGAAAATAATGGTGTCCCGAGTCACCGGTTTAATCCCGAACCGAGGAAATTTATGACTCTGTATTACAGTCTGCGAAACTAGAAACCTGGATAAGGAATTTTGTTAACCCGGGAGAAGGTGTTAGGCACTCCCGGATTCCGTGGTTTTAGCACGGTCGCTCAATTGCAATTTTTGTTTCTATCTGATTCTTTTATATATTTTAATTATGTGCTTTTAATGTTCCGCTTTTAACTTTAAGAAAAATTGTGACGTCACGAAAACACATTTCGAGTCACACCGCAACCAGTACGCCTGTGACTTTAATGTATTTCAGTTTCGCCGAGAGTAAGATTTGGGTCACATACAAGTCGTGCCTAAAGAGTCTATCGTCTTATTAATTTTTGGAAAAAAGACCGTGAAATTCGCTAAACGGTCTTCCCGAGTCTATGTTTTTATTACAATTGATTGAGGGCCCCGCAAATGTGTATTTAGTGCGGCGAGGCTCATCTCATTTTATTAAAGGCCAATCTTAGGATGGACTATATTGTCTACTTTTGTTATTTGTCTCTAATATTAAATTACTACCTAGTCCTACATGTATTATAATGAATAATTTTACGATTTAAAAAAAACTCCTTTAATAGTTTTTAATTCCAATTTAATAACAACGGATATGGCATCCACAATGCGATTGAGCCTAATATAAAGGAGAAACCAATAAGCTGGGCTTGAGGCCATACGTGTGCCAGCCAGTTGAATGGGTAGACAATTACGAATCCTAATTAGTAATCAACAAATTCTTTGCTGAAGGTGAATGTGCCTAAGTAGTAATGACATTTTTTGCTTCCACCTCTTTAACACAAATTTCTATAACATAACATAGCTCTTGGCTTTTGCAGCTTATCAACACCGATTAAAACCATGTATTGAATGTATTATATACGAAATTGAGATAGGATTATTAGCTTTGTGAATTCATTCCTAAGTGTAACCCTATAATCAACTTCAAAAGCGTAAGCCGAGACTAAATTAATTCTATAAGCGCTAGCATTGAACAACCCAAATTTATTATCTAACTAAGCAATAGCACAAAGCTTCAACCACTACCAAATATTGCAATGACATTCTAAAACATGAAATCCAAACAGCTTGTGTTTTTAGTGAAATTTCAGTTTTCAAACACATTAGTCTTTCTATATTTGACAACCAATCATTCATTACCAAATATTTCAATTACATGTGACAACTAACATCTGGCCCAATATTATTCATAGTCCAGTATTAACAAGCGTTGAATTTGAACTATCTTATCTAATATCAAATGCAAGTTCATTTATGATGAGTTTATCTCTTCAACATTACAGATATCAAATGAAAACAAAGGCATCATATTGTAAAACTAGCATCACTTGATTCTGCAAAACAGTATAGGTGCAATTGTCGAACTTCCTATTGCCAAGGGGTAGAGTATACCTGGAAAATTTGAAAACAGTGAAGCAAAGACAGAGTCAGCAGTAACAATGGACAACAATAACCACAACAACAAGGCAGGACAGTAACAGCAAGCCAGCCAACAGCACCTCAACCGACCAGCAATAACAAAACCAACACACCCAATGAACCAGATACAATACTCAGCAACCAATGACCCATAAATAATCAGGTGCTACCACATTCAGTGAACCAGCTATAACACTCAGTAACCAACGAGCCAAAGGTAATCAAACTCCACCAATCAATGAACCAGTGGCTAAACTTTGACACCAAACAGCAAACAAAAACAGACCACAGCAGTGGCTAAGATGCAGCACTAGCAATGGCCAAACAACAGTCAACTAGCAAACCAGACACAATCAAACCAGTGGCAATCTCTCAGCAAACCAGTAATGACAGAAGAAATAGAGGCCAAAGCAAAAGCCACCAGTAGGCAGTCAATACCAATATGTTTATATGAATGTATGTAAAATCCAGGTTGTGAATGTTTTTCCCTAATGTTCTCTAAGAGTCTCTGTCTGTCCATATCTCTGTCTATCTCCCCCTGTTTATACTCCCTTCCTCATCTGGCCAAACTATTTTAAAATCCTGGCCAGCCCATACTATGTTCTGTCCTAAGCCACTAAGTCTTGTCCCAGCTAGGACTTGTCTCATTTTTAACTTAAAAAGTCTGCAGGAGCTGGTGGTATCCTGCCATACAGCAGGTTCCACCAGTCCAAGTTATGGGTAATGCATTGTTTTAGTCCAATCTCTTAAGGCTAGCCCATACTCTTACTGCTTTTCCAAGTCATCATGAATAAATAAATTAGTTGGTGCTTCTACCGACAGACCACTAATACCAGTTCATTCAAACCTTTTGGATTTCAAACCCAACCTCTGGAACCTTTGAAAGTTAATGTATTACCTTATGCTTGTTAGCCTTTTTAATCCTGAATAAATTCAAACCTAACAATGGACCAAGACTGATTTCTAATTATCTCCTAATTTCTTATTCAAATACTACAACTAATAAACCAACACCATGGTACCAATACCTAGATTTAATGCAGGGGACTAGATCAAATCACAAATAAGGATATCAATCAGGTAGAAATGCAAGCAGAATCGAAGATCGTTTTCATGTTTCAACATTTAGCAGGCTTGTTCTGAGTCATGAAATTAGAACATGAAGAAACAAATATTACTGGTATGTTATTCTAGTGCTTTAACATGAGAAATTAATCAACGACATGAACTCAATCGATCAGCAAATCCTGATAGATACAATTAACAACAAAACACATATTATACGTACTAACAGGGTGATTCCAATGACTTTGGGCAGAACAGGGCATAAAGGAAACTCTTTAATCAACGACATCAATTTAAACGGCTATATATCCTACAATGTATTCTAAACAAACGAACAAAAGCATTTTGACCAAATAAACAGGTCTGAAGTAGAAGAGACGGAACGGTCGGCAAAAGAAAGATCAAAATAATAAAAGATTAAAAATAACGAAACTACACAAACAACAACTTTCAAAAAGAAAACTAGAACAAGAGAAAAAGAAAAAAAATACCTCCAAAAGGATTAGAGATTAAAAGGATTCAGGCTTGAACCGAACTTGAACTCTTTGAGGCCGAATGGACTTTAATCGAAGTATTCTTAACTGAGAATACCTCGATTAAAGTCTATTAGACCCCAATCCCTCTTTTTAATTGGACGGATACCATAATTTTTGGATCATATGGTTCATACGGTCTGACTCGGGGCTTGAAGCTTTCTAGTTAGATTCAAAGAGAAACAGTGGTGGTTCGGAGGTCAGGGAGGCCTGACGGATATCTGGTGTGAGCTTGGGGCTGAGGAGAAGCGGCGCCGCCACCAGAAGGTAGTGGCGGCTGTTAGGGTTCATGGCTAAGATTGAATATTCGAGCCGTTTCAGATGCGTTCGAAGGAAAAGGAGAGTGGATCGGGGATGGGGAGGTTATGGTGATGTTATGGTGTGAAGATGGGGGTCGTTGGTGACTGGCCACCGCCGTGGGCGATTTTCGGTGGGCGGCCAGCGGCGGAGTGGGGTTTAGTCTGTGACGAAATTTGAGACGAAGAGAGGGGGGTCTCATTTTAGGGTTTTGGTATATTGGAATGCTAGGATTAATCTAAACCGTTAGATTAGGAGAATCCAACGGCTATGATTCGTTTGTTGATCAAAACGGGGCCGTTTGGTGACAACGGTTCAGCTAATTCAATCGGGTCGGGTGGATGGTTAATGGCCGTTGGATGAGATAGGATGGACGGCTGAGGTTAAATCAAAAGGGGAACCGGGTCTGGGCGTGTGGGCTGGGGCGATTTTGCCCGTTTTGGGCCTGGACTTTTGGGCTAAATTATGGCCCAAGTCTGCTCTCCATACTACATTCCATGATGCATCATATGTATATGTGTATATATATATATATATATATATATATATATATATATATACTACTTATAACACAACTAATTTTTACTACAATTATCCCACATAATTGCATATCACTTAAATGTAAACCGTATAATCTTGATATTAAACACTAAAAAAATTGCAACACATAATGTATATATTTTTGTATTTTACTAATTTAAATAAATAAACACGCACACACAAAAATGCAAATGTAAGATAAAAATAACACCAAAATCACAAAAATCATGCCCAACACGAAACTATTTTATTTTGAATTTTCTGGGAGTACTTCTCAGGTAAGGCAAAAATCACGTGCTCACACTTATGCTTCTTGTTAGTTGAAGCCCTATGAGAAGAACTACCCCGTTCATGATTTAGAGTTGGCTGCCATAGTTCACGCATTGAAGATTTGGAGGCATTACTTGTATGCGTGTCTTGTGAGGTATTCACTGATCATTGTAGTCTTCAGTATTTGTTCAAGCAAAAGGATCTTAGTTTGAGGCAGAGAAGATGGTTGGAGTTGCTTAAGAATTATGATATCACTGTATTGTATCATTCAGGAAAGGGCAATGTTGTGACCAATGTTTTGAGCCATAAAGTAGTGATTGTGGGGAGTTTGGCATATATTCCAGTTGGGGAAAGACCTCTTACAGTTGATGTTTAGGCCTTTGCCAATCGGTTCGTGAGGTTGGATATTTTGGAGCCCAGTCGGGTATTGGCTTATGTAGTTGCTCGGTCTTATTTATATGATCACATCAGATAGCGCTAGTATAATGATCCGCATTTGCTTGTCCTTAGCGACATAGTTCAGCACGATGATACCAGAGATGTGACCAATGGTGATGATAGGGTGTTGAGGATACATGGCTATATTTGTGTACCCAATATATATGGGCTTGGGAGTTGATTCTGGAGGAGGCCCACAACTTGCGGTATTCCATTCATCCGGGCGCCATGAAGATATATTAGGATTTGAGGCAGCACTATTGATGGAGGAGAATGAAGAAAGACATTATCGGATTTGTAGCTTGATATCTCGATTGTCAGCAGGTGAAATATGAGCATCAAAGACTGGGTGGCTTGCTCCAGTAGATGGATATTCCATAGTGGAAGTGGGAGAAGATCGCTATGGACTTATTTGTTGGACTTCCACGAACTTTGAAGAAGTTCGATTCTATTTGGGTGATTGTGGATCGGCTTACCAAGTCCACGCACTTCATTCCTATCTGTTCTACTTATTTTTCAGAGTAGTTAGCAAAGATATATATCCGGTAGATTGTTCAGTTGCATGGTGTCCCAATTTCCATCATTTCAGATCGGGGCACTTAGTTTACTTCCCAGTTATGGAAGTCTGTTCAGCGGGAGTTAGTTACTCAGGTGGAGTTGAGCACAACATTTGACCCTCAGACAGACGGGCAGTCTGCACGGATTATTCAGATATTGGAGAATATGCTACGCACTTATCTTATTAATTTCGGAGGGTCATGAGATCAGTTTCCACCGCTTGTAGAGTTTCCTTATAACAACAGCTACCGGTCTATTATTCAGATGGCTCCATATGAGGCTTTGTGTGGGAGGCGGTGTAGTTCTCCAGTTAGTTGGTTCGAGCCCGGTAAAGCTAGGCAATTGGGGATAGATTTGGTTCAGGATGCTTAAGATAAAGTGAAGATGATTCAGACGAGGCTTCGTACAACGTAGTCGATGCAAAAGAGTTATGCTAACAGGAAGGTTCGAGACGTATCCTACATGGTTGGTGAGAAGGTCCTGTTGAAAGTTTCGCCACGAAGGGTGTTATATGATTTGGGAAGAAAGGGAAGTTGAGTCCACGGTTCATTGGACCTTTTGAGGTACTTCAAAGGATTGGGGAGGTGGCTTATGAGCTTGCTTTGCCACCTAGAGTTTCATGTGTGCATCCGGTATTTCATGTCTCTATGCCCTGAAAGTATATTGGGGATTCGTCTTACATTCTGAATTTTAGAACGGTTCAGTTGGAGGGCGATTTGACTTATGAAATAAAGCCAACAACTATTTTGGAGCGTCAGATTCGGAAGTTGAGATAAAATGATATAGCTTCAGTGAAAGTGTAGTGGAGAGGTCGGCCCGTGGAGGAGGCTACCTAGGGACTAAGTGGGAGATGCGAACCAGATATCCTTACATGTTTAAGCTTCAAGTATGTTTCTTGACTCGTTTGAGGATGAATGTTTGTTTAAGTTGGGGAGGATGTGACGACCCGATCAGTCATCTCATGAGTTACTCTGTTTCCCCTATTTTTGCTTCTTTATGCTTTGTCATCCATGTTTTGTGGTATCGGGTTGGTCGAATTGAACCTGGATTGGGTTTGGTGAGGTTTGAGACACATAGTCTCTTTCAAGGAGGTTCAAGTTGGAAAAGTCAACCGGATGTTGAATTATATGTTAAAGGGCTCGGATATGAGTTTCGATGGTTTGGTTAGCTTCGGGAGGCAATTTATAGCTTAGGAGTGTGATCGAAATGGGTTTTGGAGGTCCGGAGTAGATTTAGGCTTAAATTGGCGAAGTTGATATTTTGAAATAGGGGTCGGAATAGAATTTCAAGAGTTGTAGTAGCTTCATTATATCATTTGGGATGTGTGTGAAAAATTTTAGGTCATTCAGATGTGGTTTGATTGGGTTTTTGATCAAAAGCGGAATTCGGATAATTTTTAGAAACTTAGGCTTGAATCCGATGTGTTTTGGTTGATTTGATGTTATGTGAAGTGTTGATGATTGGAACAAGTTTGAATAAAGTATTAGGATATATTTGTGCCTTTGGTTGAGGTCCCGGGGGCCTCTGGTGAGTTTCAGGTGGTCAATCAGATCATTTTGGAGTTTAGAAAATTGCAGAAGTTGCAGGTTCAACTGTTATAGGGTTTAACTCTTCGCATTCGCGAATGGACCCTCGCGTTCGCGAAGAGTCAGTGGTCATCAGTGCGATTTTGGCCTTCGTGTTCGTGAGAAGGTCTTTGCGATTGTGTAGAGGAATTGAGAGGTCAAGCTTCAGTGAGAATTTAACCCATCACGTTCGCAACTAAGGGATCGCGTTCCCGAAGGTTTGTCTATGTAAGTCATCGCGTTCGCGTAGGTCGTGTCGTGTTCGTGTAAGAGAAATTCGGTCTAAGTAAGTTTGTGCTTCGCGAACGTGAGGCTTTGACTGCGTTCGCAAAGAAGGAAATTAAGGACTGGGCAAAATACTTTTAACTCGTCTTGTCCACACTTGTTTAGGCTTATTTCCTCCAAAGTTGGTCATTAATTAGAGATTTTTGAAGGAGATTGAAGTGGGATTCAAGGGGAATCACGTTGAGGTAAGATTATTGGATTCAAAACTTGATTATTATGAGAATTTCACATAGAAAATCATGGAACTTAAGCTAAAAATTGAAGAACTAGGGCTTGGGCTTTGTTCCTTTAGCATTTTTTGACGTCCTCGTTCTGATTTGGATAGATTCAACGCGCGTGGAGGATGATTCGAGGGGCAAGGGCGTCACGAGTAAGACATTTAGCCGGCTCGAGGTGAGTAATGATTGTAAATAATATTCTAAGGGTTTGAAGCCTCAGATTTGTACATCGTAGTGCTATATTGAGGTGAGACACACGCTTGATAACGAGCGTGAGGTCGTGCACCATTGGGATTGTGATTGATGATTTTATCGCGTATTTGATTGAGAACTGTTTGCTATCATCATTTATTGGGCTGAATGCCATATTTGGGCTTCACGCCAACTATTTGAAGCCTTTGGGGATTTTTATTTGATATTTCCTCACTGTTTTGACTTATTACTTGAACTCGATCATGTTATTTTCCATTATTTTACTACTCAGACATTTTTACTCAGTTTTGAGACTTAAATGATGTTTGGGATGAGAAACACCATTTTACTATTGCTCGAGGGGAATGTGATAATTTTTTATTGAGTAAGGCCGAGGGTACGTATTGTGAGGAAACACTGATACTGATTTGAGGCCGAGGGCCTGAGATACGTACGTCACGAGGTGGCTTGATTGATATGAGGCCGAGGGCCTATATTTGATGCCACGAGATGGCTTGTTGTTGTGCTTGGGCCGTAAGGGGCCCCTCCAAGAGTCTGCACACCCCATTGTGTGTGGGTACCCATTGTGATGTGAGATTGAGCCCGAGAAGCTGGTATGATTCTGATATGTTGCCCGATGGGCATATTTGTTGATACTGTTCCCGAAGGGCGGCCTTCTATTTGTTTACTTTACCTTACTATCTGTCAATTTACCGGTTTATTTGTTGAAAAAAGGATTTTACTTGATTTTCACTGTTGTTAACTGATTTCACTGCTTCTTTATAGAATACCTTGTGCCTTATGTGTTTTCTTACTTTCTGTCATTATCTATATTTGTTATTCACTGAGTTGGAGTACTCACTTTACTCCCTGCGCCTTGTGTGCAAATTCAGGCGCATCTGATCCCGCTCCCGAGTGCTGATTCATTCTAGCTTCAGGTGGATCTTCGAGGAGTCTTTAGGTAGTTGTTGGCGTTCCCAGTCTGGAGCCCCTCTCTATCTATTTCTTTTACGTTCTTAGTTCAGTATTTAAAACTTTGTAGCTGCATTTGAGGATTTGGTATTGTTAGGTGCTTGTGACTTGTGACACCCCGGTTAAGGCTGTGTCGGGTTGTATTTCTGCTGCTTATGATCATTAAGCCATGTTTTAGACTACTTTTATGTTGTTTAACTATTTTTAATAATGAATTGGATTTGGTTGGCTGGTCTTGTATTCACGAGAGATGCCATCACGATAGGTTTCGGGGTTTGGGTCGTAACAATTCTCTTGTATAAATGCAGGTTGAATTCGTGTACATGAGATCAGGGGCGAAACTAAATACACGGAAGAGATTTTCAACTGAATCCCCCACGTCAAAAAATTACATCATTCAAATAGAGACAACATAATCTTTTACGGTTATATGCGAGCGGTTAAATCTTCTAGACATGAAGAAAAATTGAAGTATAGTAATAAAGGGGTTTTTAAATTGCTTTAGATCCTAGGTTCGAATTCCAGCTATAACATCTTAGAATTTTTTGAATTCTCTTGTATAAAATTCTGATTCGCTATCGCATAAGACCAAATATGATCAGGTTCTTTTTGATCCTTGCGCATAACAAGAACTTAGTATACGTACCAAGTTGCTTTTAAATGAAGATTAGGAAAATGTTCAAAATTTCGTAAGTATTACTGAATACTTTCAACTATCAAAAGGAACCTTTTAAAACAAGAGATCAATCTTGAAAACGGTGTATATTTTGTACAAATTGACAATATCTTCATGTTAAGTTCATCTAGCCTATCAGTTACAATTATTAATTCATCACTTTTTAAGTTCTTACCCTACCCATGAAAGAGCTTTACTCTACTTCCATCTAACCTAATTCAATGAAACTTTCCATTTTTTGGGTTTCTATTTGGTGTTCGGTATCCGTATTGAAGTCCGATTATATCCGAATTTGTACCGTGTAAGGCCCCATTCAAAGAGAAATGCTCCCTACCAAGAATTTTATACTCAAGACTCAAACCCGAGACTTCGGATTAAGGCAAAAGCAACTCTTAATCAGAACTCTTCCGGACCTAACACGGTACTACTGCTAAGGTACGAACCTCGTTATAGTTAGTATTCTTTGAACTCTTCCTTTGTCTTCTCAATTTGCTGCCCCAATTTATTGATCAATAGTCTTTTTTATAATTAAAAAATTGCATGTAATCTGGAAGACTATGTCTATCAGCTTACTTGATATTAAATAATATATAAATGTTATAAAGATTCAATCAAGTTTAAGAAGAATTTGACGTACGTCTATATAATAAAAAAGTTATATATTTGACAAGTTTAATTTAATTTCTAATGATTAATTAATTAGATGAAGAGCTAATTATTCCTTGGATTATTTAAATAAAGATGAAGAGTTGATTATTCTCTCGGGAAAAAACAAATAAATAAATCAAGGTCGTTACCACCTCTACCTTGGCCTCATTCAACAAAGCTAATTGAAAAAGAAGTTCCTTTCAACAAATGTTTTTGTTAAAAAAGAATATCCATAGCTAATCCTTCTTTTAAGATTATAAAAAGAAACAAAATTTAAAAAGAGAATCAATTGGAAGTCGGACACAGCATGCATGCACCAACCTATGTAATATATGGATCAATGGAATGAGCT
The DNA here is from genome assembly GCA_032618575.1 of Nicotiana noctiflora. Lineage (NCBI taxonomy): Eukaryota > Viridiplantae > Streptophyta > Magnoliopsida > Solanales > Solanaceae > Nicotiana > Nicotiana noctiflora. The sequence continues at coordinate 97,498 of JASVEL010002786.1, forward strand.
AATTATTGGAGACTATATTAGATTAAGTTTCAGCAAAGATAAAATATATTAGGTAATTATAGTGACAAAGTTATCAAAGCAAACAACCACTAATACTTGCATTATGATATGTTGTCTATATCGTACCTCCTTAGGATGTGACACTTTCACTAAACAATGCATGAATGAAAATTCTTTGTGCACTGAATTGCCATTTTCTTTTAATCAGGATCAGGCACATAAAAGGATTCAATAAATAAAATACTAGAACAACACACGCAGGATCAAAGCTATGACATAAATAATTCTAGAACTACCATATGATATTACACTAAATTTTTTACTTATGTCCAAGGAAATTTAACAGTCTATACATAACAAAAATGTACATTTTTATCCTATGCGCACAATATAATTTTTCGGGTAATTAAGGGGGATTCAAATGAATTTTCTTGCTTGATCTTAGCTACGCACAGAAGTGGATCCAGGATTTTAAGTTTATGGATTACTGTCGCAATGTTAAATTAATATACAATAATATCTGGGTTCACGAATAAATATTTAATAAATTTTTTTAATAAAAATATAGGTTTATACAAAAATTACTGAATTCCCGAGAGCCCGTATACTATACCCTACATCCGCCCTGGCTACGCACCCTTGGATAATTACTTTTTTCTTCCTGTGCTTTGGTCGATAATGTAACTCGATATATATTATTATTACCCAATAAAATAATTGAAGAGTAAGATGACTCCGATAAAATAATTGAATGAGCGCAAATTGACCCGTACACCACCTTTAAATTAGGACAACGTATATTTCTGCGCGTTCATAGTTTATTCAGAGACCATAACAACTGTAATTTCTGGTTGGTAAGCTAAATTGAAAGAAACAAGAACAACTTGTAAGCCAACAATAGGTCGTTGGCCTTGAAATTCTTGAACATTGCACAAAGCCTTAAGCCTTAAGTTGAGTGGATAAAAATAATTAACAATAAGAAAAGATAATAGTGGACATGTGTCCCAAAACACCGATATTCAAGGTAATATTTGCAATTAGATACCCATTTTCAATGTTGACTATTTTTTCTCGATAATATCAGGATTGATCATTCAACTTTCACTTAATCACAGTAAAAATTATGGAATTAATTTTCGTAATAAAATATTTAATTAAATTAAGTCTTAACTATAATTCCATGTATACAATTACCACGTAAGTATAATCACATCAGAAGCCCTATTCAACAGTAACTCCAATTAATTTTATGTGACACTATTTACTAGTTGTGTACATAGGTCCGGTTGGTTCGGATTTTGCAATTACCAAACCAAATCAAACTAATTGTGTCAGTTTATTAAATCTAAAGATCAAACCAAACCAATAAAACTCGTGGTTTTCAATCTCGATTTTCCTCGGATTTTCGAGGTTTTTCTATTGTTGTCGAATTTATTCTGGTAAAATCTCCGTATAACAAAACATATAGCTTGTGCTCAACATATATTTTTAATACTAACTATATAATATATTTTTCTAGAAAATAATACAAAATATGATATGTGTCATAGCATTATCCTAAAATATTCAACAATAAAGATAATAAAATTATGTATTATAAATATTATTAATTAAAAAGCCATAATAACAATAAACATAATCTAAAAGTACTAAGTTATGCAATAAGTAGACTAATAAGAAAATATTAATTGCATGACTAAACGCTAAAGAAAAAATAAAAATAGGTTATGCATTTTTATCTTAATTATTGCAAATAAAAATAGATATTCAATATATTGCCGTTCGTAGTATTGAATTGAATATTTTCGTTATCATTAGTATTGATTTGATTTTGGTTTGGCTTTTTTTTTAGCATTATTTAAGTTACCATTATTAATAGCTATAAAAACTTATTGAAACATTCAAAAGTTTTAAGTCCAACCTTCAAATAATACCTTAAAAGATAAAATATGAATAATTTAAGATATATATATATATATATATATATATATATATATACAACAAAATAAGTATATTTATATATTAACTATATCTACCAAATTTATATATGTAATTTCGGGTTGGTTTGGCTTCGGTTTGATTTTTTTTTAGTTAAAACCAACACCAATTATGGTTGGGGTTTCTTTTTGCAATACCAAACCTAATCAAACCAAACTATGGTCAAGTTTTTTTTATCGGTTTGACTTGAATTATCGGGTTGGTACGGTTTGTCGGTTTTCTTCGTACACCCCTACTTTTTACTCCTAGTTTAAAGTCCCATTTGATTAATACTTTCTCTTAATCAATGTTATGCGGTACTCTTTCATTTTAGTTTGTACTAAATAGAATGCTACATTTACGTTAAAAGAATAACTTAACTTTAGATTTTCAGTTTAATCTTGAAAACATACGGTTACGAGAATATTATGAATTATTTAAGATTATAAATTTTAATTCTTTTTTCCGACTTATTCATTCAAACAATGCCATATAAATTTAAAAAATAAAAAATAAAAATAGGATGGAGTAATATTCATTTAGCACCACTAACAAAAATGGTCCCCTTAAAAGGTCCAAAGCCGCAGCTGGTTTTCATTTCCCTGCCACAAAACTTGGTACCAATTGTGCGGGTCCTCCAAGCGCTTTAAGCAGTTCAATGTACTCTTATATCCGTTTTTTTTTTTTTTTTTTTTATTATCCGTTTTTTTTTTAAATATATATACTATCTTTATTTTAATTTATTTAAATCTATTTAACTGGGGATGAAATTTAAGGAAAAAAAAGATTTTTAAATTTGTAGTGTCAAAAGAGGACATATATGTTCACATAAATGAAATGCGGAGAATATAATATAGCTGCTAGCAGCCAAAAATGATGTTTAGTAATATTTGGCTAGTGAGTGTAATTAGTTTTGGCCAACCAATCAAATCCTCATGCCGAATCTCTTGTTGAAACGTATGTTTGCATTATGCGCATATTGACTTAGGAGGTATGTAATTTGCCCTTCTTTTTTGTTTTACCTTTAATGAAATAATTTATTTTACAAAAATGTCTATGATATAGTTGGAGAACACATTAAAAGTCTTTCTTTTTAAAATTTTGTGCCTAGTCTAACACCAAAACATAATTAAAACAAAAACATAAGTTATTCTAATTAAAACTATATGATATTCGAAATTTACTGATGGATCCGATTAATTTAGATTCGGATCCACTTAGGGTCCGACCAAGCAATATCCTAGTCTATCAACATTTGAGCCATGCTATTTTACCTTTATACTCCTCTAAGTCTTAAGCTTTCCCTTTATATACGAACCTTCCTCCCACTTTCTCACAAACACAAAAATCTTCTTAAACTCTCCTCTTTTTTTTCATACTTCTTCTCTCTTCAACTCTTTTTTTTCTCTCTTTTACAAAAATAGCCATGACCAAAGGAGGCAAGCTTACAAAAATCAAGTCAGTTTTGAAAAAAATGCAATCTTTCAAACTTAGCCGTGTCAACAGCCACAACAACACCATTTCCATGGTAACCACAAATCATTCATCTTACGACAATGATTCATATAATTCTTATGACAACAAAGATTTACACCCTGTCTACGTTGGTAAATCGCGTCGCGAATACCTCGTTAGCTCTGATGTTGTTGATCATCCTCTCTTTAAAGAACTTGTTGAAAGAACTGGTGATTCAGATGATTATATTACTGTTGGTTGTGAAGTTGTTCTTTTTGAACATTTGCTATGGATGCTTCAAAATGCTGATCCTCAACCTGAGTCGTTGAACGAGCTGGTCGAGTTTTATTCTTGCTGAATTCAGAATGAGTGTGATCTTATTATTATATGTATACATTTTGAATTCATTTTTGCATATGTATAAACAATTTGAGTCAAAAGAAATTAGTTCAGTTGAAACTGCTGAATTCGCCCTATAGTGGTAAACGGTTTTTTTAAAACAAGATTAGTAAGAAAAGAAGATGATATGATTAACAGATTGTTCAAAATGGATGATCTTGTAATTGAAGGAGAAGACTAATGGTTACTTAGCTTATTATTGTTCTTTAATGGATGTGATTGCATTTTTTAATGTATGCATTTTTTTTTTCCAATTGTTATGAGAAAATTTAGTCTTCCTCTTGTTCTTTATGATAATAATTAACTATTCCATTTGAAGTTTGTCCTTTTTTACTTTTTTGCACTTTGGGACCTAGATAGTAACATGGATGAATGTTGACATGTTGGCTATTCTACTATTTAAAAAAAAAATATTCCGGTGTACTAAACTACCGCTATACGCGATGTCTGTATAAAGATCTATTATATGTAACATTATCCTGCATTTTTACAAGAGACTATTTTACGACTCAAACCCGTGACCTCCTGATCATGTGATAACAACTTTACCAGTTATGCAAACACATTTTATTATATAGAAAAAAAAAATGAATTTATTCTCAATACATCGACTATCAGTCATTTTAAAGATAACTATAAGTAATTATCTAATAAGTAGAACTAGCTAGTAACCTCGAAAATAAGATTAAAAAAATATGTTATTTTACATTAGGTTAATTACACTGATATATAAAAATTCTTTATATTGTCCGTCTAAATTAAATCCGGAAAAAATATGCAACTCTACTTATTATAATTTATACCTGTGTATGTTCACAGTAACCTTAAGAAGATGAAGTCCAAAATTTACCTCTATTTCTTATTTACTTGACTCAATTTAGTTATTTCTAAATTAATTAAGTCAAAAAGAAAGATTTATTTATTCTTGATTTTTTTTCCAAGAACCGAAAATTTGAAACTGGATTGATGGGTCCAAAAAACAACTACTTCACTACCAACATCATAAGTCATAATAAATAGCATACTAATTAAGTGGAGTAGACAACTTCATCCAACTGTATAACTTTGCCTTTGAAGAAATTAACAAGACAAAAAAAATAAAACATTATGCTAAATATGTGCATCTAGCTGTACATATTAGTGGTGGAGACACACTTCTATGAAAACATTCACTACTATAAATATATAGTATGTATCATGTTTTTTTTTTTAAAAAAAAGGTACTTAGCTTCTTCCGTTTCAATTTATGTGATACTATCTTTTTATTAATTCGTTTAAAAAGAATGATACATTGGTTCATAAGTTTGAAAAGTATTACTCCTTCCGTCTTAATTTATGTGGTAGTGTTCGATTGAGCACGAAGTTTTAAAAAGAACTAAAAAAATTTAAAATTTCTGGTATAACAAGTCATAAATATTTGTGGTAGTAAATTATCTCATTAAGGATAAAATAAAAAATTTAAAATTAAATTATTTTTATAAATAAAGTATGACATTTTTATTGAGATATAACCAAAAAAAAGTATGACATATAAATTGGACATAAGAAATACATTTTTTGTTGTCGAGTCAAATATATATATATATATATATATATATATATATATATATATATATATATATATATATATATATATATATATATATATATATATATATATATATATATATATATATATATATATATATATATATATATATATATATATATATATATATATATATATATATATATATATATATATATATATATATATATATATATATATATATATATATATATATATATATATATATATATATATATATATATATATATATATATATATATATATATATATATATATATATATATATATATATATATATATATATATATATATATATATATATATATATATATATATATATATATATATATATATATATATATATATATATATATATATATATATATATATATATATATATATATATATATATATATATATATATATATATATATATATATATATATATATATATATATATATATATATATATATATATATATATATATATATATATATATATATATATATATATATATATATATATATATATATATATATATATATATATATATATATATATATATATATATATATATATATATATTCAAAACCCAATAACTTAATAATTAGAATCCTGAACTCACAAACTTAAAATTGTTGCTCCGCTTCTGCTTACAAGTAAAGTTGTGATAAATATAGACTGATACAGATGACCAGTTGGTTTGGAGGGCAGTCATCCATATAGATGACTTGGGATCAATTTCCCCCTCAATGCCTTCTAGATCAGCTTGTCGCACAGGGTTTGCCTAGTGCGGTTTATATCCTCTGTATGGTTTGCAGGTTAGTACATAGAGAGGTTTACTCCGTGCATACATGCTCATCCGAAGAGCATAGGCTATGACAAAGATTGTAACGACTACGAATTTTCGGAGGGTTCTAGAAAGAAAATATATATTGACCGATATTATTTGTGCAAAATCTTATGTACATCAATGGTATGTTTCATGAGTCGTTGATCCCTTAATTTTAACGTACTACAGCTGTTTTTGGGGGGTCACAATCTTAATGTTTGCCTTCCACGTTCTTTGTTATATATACAAAGGGGTTGGGCTCCCTACTTTTTGTGATACGTAAATGGATTATGATCTGTCAAATATGGTTTTTATTTTCAACCACACACTATTTTTCACTTTGATAGTTTGAGTTTGAGAGAAGCTAAGATTTAAACGTGAGAAAGAAGAGTGCTTTTACTGACAATATTGTAGATGATTGCAAGGGAAAACAACAATTAAGGAATTGCAACTTGCTAGATTTATAATGATGCTCATGAATAATTGTCATTAGCCACTTAGATATATATCATCATCTCCATTCTCCAATAGCAACTCGTAAAAAAGAATTTTAGCGATAATAATATGGGTCTTTATCAGCATTCGGCATAAATATCGTTAGAAGCTTTAGCCATTTTAACAACCAATAATGGCATTTAATCAATTACCTGTAAATATTTTCATGGCAATAAATATTGCCGTTGTTGGTGTTTTGTTAGTGATTCACGAACAGACTGTTAGGACAGAAAAAAGTCATGTGTCATGTGAAAGCTGGCACAATCTTGAACAATGATAAATCATACAACAAAGAAAAATATATCAAAAGAGATACTAATATATATATAATGTGGTTCGTCAACTGACCTACTACATCCATGGCAGAGCAATCCACTATATAATAAAAGATAATACAAAATATCGAGAGACAACCTCACGAAGAGGTAAATACAAGTGATACACTGATACTTGTCCAGTTAAGTTCTCCATCTAAACATGAATCTCAAACTCCATATGGCTACAATGTGGATGCTACTGACTGGGAATGAAAGATCCTGAATTTATAGAAATCCAAATATTTTCCTAGAATAAAAAGGACTAGCCAAATATTAAAGATTTATATTTTCCATCTAAAAAACAAAAAATATTATGATAAATATGTTATCATTTCTTCATGATATATGAAAACCAAATATGATACGAACCTAATACGGATTTCATGTAAGTGGGCGAAACTAGTATATATAGATAAAGTTAGACATATATTTTCAGGTTTCACTCTCAATTTAGAACAAGGTTTAAATTGTGAATCAGCCGGTGTAGAAAACTAGTACATACATATAGATAAAGTTAGACATATGTGGGGGTGTGCGCGCGCATGCATGCACGGGCTCATGCGCCAAAAACATGGGCAAAGCCAGAAAAATTACGAAAAATTATATTGTGTATATAAATAAAATATTAATTTTAGATATATAAAATCTATGTTGAACACCCTGTGTCATATATTTGTTTGCTTCTTTTAAATTTGAACACACTTGGAAACATTTCTAACTTCACCACTTGCCATGGAAAGTAAGTATATATATATAAATAAAGTTAAACATATATTTCCAAACACACTCTCTTAACTCAAATCCATTATATTTAATTTTGCATCTGCTGCTGTTCTATACCATGTGTGACAGTATGAGTGACAAATATCAAGATTATTTGATTACAGGCAAGAAGTCATTATTATTCAAGAATAAATGATCCTCCTAATATAGTAATATGTATCTAACATGTACTTTTGAAGCAAAGCAAGTAAAATCTACAAAAGGTGTTAACTTGAATTTTACAATTAATATAGCTAGAAACGACGAATGATTACTAAGTAAAAAGTTGAACTTATTAACCAACATATATTGTTAAATAATACTCCCTTTGTTTTAACTTATGTATTTATACCTATCTTTAGTTTAAGGACACAAGATTTAAAAGTCTTCCTTGCTTTCTAAAATTTTGTGCGAATTAATAATATCGTTTTATATAATTTTCACGAGCTTTATATATAATTAGTCAAATTCATTTAAAATTGAAAGAAGAAAAACTCTAATGTGATATTTCATTTTGTTTAATTTCTACCTTTTCCACTGTTAATTTGGTACTATATTATTTCACTACATCTTAGAGATTATATAAGTCAAAATAATATTTAAACTTGGTACCATGTCAAATAATGCTACGGAAAAAGTATTTAGGTAATCAACTAGCAAAGGTTCTTTAAATATACGCCATTGCCACCAATGAATATTCATTTCTTAATATCTAAATCTTACAGAAATTAAAAAGAAATTACAGTACTTTACAACTACCTGCTGGTTGAGGAAGTGTAAAGCTATATCGCCTTAAGAAAAGGTAATGTCTTCTTTATATACATCACAGCCTTTATTTTATACTTTAATTTTATATTTAACCAACTAATTGATATCATTGGAACTTGTATAGTTCACACTCTTAGGCGAAATATTCCTACATAAAATGTGAACCTTTTTTCTTTATTGATTAGGTTTTAGGTATCTTAATTTCCTGTTTGTCCCAGGTAAGCTTTACCCTTTTTTCAGCACTTGGTAGACTAGTTGTCTATATAATAAGTTACTCTACTTACAATAAAATTGACCGGCGAAGTTATAACACCTGTGATATATAGTAGAAACAAACTCAACAATTTTTGTTTAGATTATATATTCGTAATAAGAAATTCATTATATATATATGTGTGTGTTTGAGTACAAACATAAATAATTAAAATGAGCTCCAATTCGACTTCCAGTTCAGAATTCATAAATTTTAAATTTTTGGTTTGTCTCTAAATAAAATAAATATTAAATTAATCTACTTTATTTTGAAAGCCCTCCAGAGTGTAGAAGGAAAAGGAAAAGGGCAAGGGCAGTTACATAGTTTATGATACTAATGATTGGGTAGTTGGAGATGCTTTTAATAGGTATTTAATATTTTCAAACATTTGTTTTTGTTTTGTACCCAACACACGCTCTGTTTGTAGCTTTGTTTGTTGTTAGAAAGAAACTCTCATTACACATTTGAAAGAATGTTTAGAATATGGATGAGAGGATTAGGCAGATTAAAGGGATATAGGATTGATTTTGCAAAGTGGAAGACACGAATATAATTCAATAGATGTATTGAACAGAATTAAGACAACCCTATTATCTGTAACGCAATTTAGGTGCATCTGCCACTTCAATGAGTTACAATTAAATAATACTAAAATAAGAAAATATTAGAGAAAATCGTAATTTAATTCGTATTACAAAAATTATTGTTTGATGAATTTGAAAAGGTCAGGGGTTGTGAACCTAGTAATAGTGTTCGTCGCTTTGATGGTTATGAGGCGATGGCTGATTGGCCGGTGATGATGGTTGTGATTGACTATGATGATTATAGGGGTACTTTAATCCTCTATTAGTTAAGTTGTCACTTATTTCATTAGGATAAATTTTCTCATTATCCTCTCTGTATGGAGCGAATCGGATGTAAAATGAGACGAGTACGTATATATGCATGGCCGACTCGAATGCAGTACAGGCCGAGGCCGCCTCCTTACGAGACTGGCGACATTTGGAGACGTCCTCCCTCACGGCCGCATGACGAGAAGGATATGTCCCTGTCCATAGCGACGCGTCGACGAGCCAGTCTAGGTGGACGTCCCCGACCCCCCTTTCCTCGTATTTCCGTTGTAATAGTAGTAGCCTTAGGGCGATGTAATATGCTGGCGAGGGGATCGCTCCTCTATATAAAGGAGGTTCCCCCTCATTTGTAAGACAAGTATTATTGATCATTAATAATACAATTCTCTCTCTCTTTTCCATTTCTCTCTCTACTGTTATCATTTTACTGCTGATTTGTTCTTATACTTGATTAAACTTTATCATCTTTTCATAAGGATAACATATATACGAATCCAATGATTGATCTTCAACATATATTACCATTGATTCCAATTGACCCTTCATTTATATTGAGTGATTTGCTCAAGAGTGTTCAAAAACTTTTGAGTTAAACAATTTGGCGCTGTCTGTGGGGATTTCGAGAATCAAACTCGTAGTATACATTCGCAAGATCCGATCATCGAAAGAAGTTTGGAAATGGCCGAAAATAACACATGATCCAAGGCTGTGGCAGGAGTTACTACAAACCACCCGAGTTCCATGAACGAGGCTGGTGGTAGCGCAACCATCAACGCTACTCCCTTTGCCGCGCCTGAAGCAGAGGCCTCCCCTCCCGCCTTTGGGAACCCTGTTACCCCGCAGGAAAGGGATACCTGCAATCCAAAAGAGGCACCCCCAGCAGTCAAGAGGCTACTGGAAGAATGGCTGACCAGCACCCTGAGCAGCCTAGTGGAAAAGCCATCGCGAGGCTGCGGAAATGCAGTACCAGCAACAAGCAACACCACCACGACAGACGAACAGGAAGAAACACGGACCAACGGCCAACTCCTCGAGACGCAAACACACGATGATACATTAGCCTCCATCCTCAGAAAAATGAAGGAAATGGAAAGCAAAAACCAGGCCTTCCTCGACCAGATAAAGGAGCACCAAGATAGGGTTGATAAGATTCCCGGGGCGCCTAAACTACTACCCAAACGGGATGTAGGAAGGTTTGTGTAACAACCCTACTCCGAAGAACCAGCACCCTGCACCATTCCGAAAACCTTCAAGATGCCCCCCTACCTGAAGGTGTACGACGGAACCACCGATCCCGATGATCACCTCATCCACTACGTTGTTACACCTCCTTTTTTTTACCCCACACTGCTTAAAAGTGTATAAATACACTTGTAGGGTATACCCCGACGCTTAATTAGCCGAGACGGATAAAATCACGTAAGGGAAGGAGTTTTTCCAATTAAAGGACAATCGGTTCGGGATTTTATTAGAGATTAATCAGAGTCGCCACTTGGGAATGATCATGGTGTGCCAAGTCACCGGTTAATCCCGAATCCGAGGAATTTTGACTCTTGAAATGTCTGCGAAGCAGAGGTCCGAATAAGGAACTTTGTTAACCCGGGAGAAGGTGTTAGGCACTCCCGGATTCCGTGGTTTTAGCACGATCGCTCCACTGTCGTTCTTGACTTTTGTTTGACTCAATTATAAGTTTTAACAACATAATGTGCTTTTACGTTAAATATTATTTTTTAGGAATTTGCGGTATCGCGAAAACACGCCTCGAGTCATACCGCAACCAGTACGCCTATGACTTTTGGTGTATTTCAGCTTTACCGAGATTTGGATTTGAGTCGCACCAAGTGCACACTCATTCATAGGAAGGTATATTAAAATCGTGCCTTAAGATAGTCTATATCGGCTTTTAACTTTGGGATAGGCTATGGAATTCTCTATTAGCCTTTCCGGGTATACTATGTCATCTTATTACTAAATGGGGGCCCCGATGTTATTCGGACGAGGCTCGTCCCAATTTTCATTAAAGGATTCGATACTTGTATTTAACTACGTTTTCTACATTTGTTCTTTCCTTAATCGTATTTACCAATAGGCATTCCAGGCCCGTCGAGTTTGGTTATTTAATTGGGCCTGGTTTTCTGGAACAGTCCTTAGCAAGGCATGACAAATATCTGGGTCTTAGTGACCCAGACCCAATTCGGACTTCTGTTTGATAGCCCAATGAATTTTCGAACAGAGTTCAGGCCCAAACCGGATTGAAATAGCAGTAACGAAAATAGAAGTAAAGAACTTATAATGAAACAAACATATATATAGACTTGGGAATCAAATTACACTTTATTTATCAAAAGAGAAGATCACTGTACAGGAAGATCAATTATTAATCCTAGATTACAGCTAATTAATGAAAGAACAACCAAATTAACCGGCTACTTTTACCTTTGCTTTAATTCTATAAGACTGTATTAAATAATCTAATTATTCATTAATGACAATTTATCTAAGCTAACTGACTTGATGGTGTATGCACAACTGCTGACTCTTATTTGTCCTCATTCATATTGTATCACAGATCCTATTATAAGTGACTTATCAATTTTCCCTTATGTTTTCCTTTTTAGACTTATCTGTATCCACTTACTAATTCACTGATATGATTAAACGCTAATGTTACTGTAAGTTAAGCTCATTTGATATTCAGAGACTAATTAGCTATATGATTAACTACTATTGTTTAATAAGAACCAAATCTATTTAATATTATCAAAACCAACTTCATTACTCAACTGTTTGTTTCCCTTTTAGTCTTATTCGAACTCATGATTGACAAAACAGATTAACTAGGTGAGCTTATTAACTTGTGTGATGGTCTTTTAGCTTCATTTTTAGGGATTTTACCTAATTAACTAAGTGTTACACTAATTATAACTATTCTACTACTACACTACTTCTAATATACTAACTATTACATTGTTTCTGTTTTTGTTCTTCAGCTACTATACTACTTCAAAGTTACAAATCTACACTATACTATACTAACAATTTGAATTAAAACAGAAGTAAAAGAAAACATCAGTATTCAGATTCGATCCTTGAACTTCATTTTATCCACACTTCAACATTACATTTGAGCGAGCAGAATATGTACCTGATTCAGCAAAAAGAACCAATGAGTTCTAGGGGGACAGAAGCAAGTAATCAGCAAAGGGTCAAACAAGGCAATGCAACAGTGAGATCCAGTGAGCCAAATATCACAGCAACAACAGGTACGAATCAGCAATGCAACAGAAAAACCCAATCCAATTTCGAGCAGAAGAACACAGCAAAACCAATAGAAACCAGCGTGTTCTACTCAAAAATTCCAGAAAATCCTATTGCTCTATTGTTATTTTATCTTTCAAGCTTTTGTGTGAATTTCAGCTTAGGTGTGTTTTCAGATTACTCTAAAAATTGGAACCCCCTTTTCAGCCCCTTTTAAGAGGTATATATAGTTATTTCTAGGGCTGAAAACTTGGGGAGGAAGTATGGGATTAATCCCACTTCTCCCCCTCCTAAAATTATCAATTCAACACTTTAGCCCCTATTTCTGTTATGAAAAACCCTTCCAGCATGTGCTGGAAGGTTCTAAAAGATTCCTTTTAGGGCCTTTTACTAGTATGACCTTAGGGGTTTGAGATTTTTACAGATTTCCCATTTTTTGGAGACCATTATACCCCTAAACCTCTGCAAAATTGCAGAAATCAGGAGCATAAATGTCTCCATTACCCTTTTAAGTTCTAAACTATTACTGTTTTACCTTTTTAATTCCCAATTGTGCCCCTAAGGGCACTGCTGATTTACCAGCTTACCTAGGGCAGATTTCAACTTGTTTTGCACCTATTTAACTAATAGCCAGCCCTGACATTAGTATTTAAGGGCTGGCCAGACTTATTTTAAGAAACTATTTCAGTTTTAGCCACTTTTAATCTAATTCCAGTCAATTAAGACCAAATTATTTCAATTTAAGCTAATTGCAGGCATAGCCTGCTTTATTATTATGTTTACCTATTTAAGAACTAGCCAGTCTCAGGTTGAGACTTAGCTTGGGCTATTAAAGCCATATACTGAACAATTGGGCCCAAAACCTTTACAGGTTTGGCCACTTCGCTGTTCAGGGCTCAATATAGAGCCTGGGCTAGTCTGCATTTGCAGACATAGCCCCTTTTGCACAACCAGCCACTTTTAACAGTGAGCTATGTGTTAGGGCTTATAGAATTGGTCAACCCTTTGCAAGGTTGACCATTCTTAGGCCAATTATTTAACTTATAACCTATTTATTCGTTCATTTTCAGTTTATACCTATTTAAAAACTAACCATTTTCATAGAACCTAATGCTAACAGCTATAACCAATCCACCTAAGGTCTAAATGATCAATCAGACATTCATAAGAAGCCAAATCTAGCAAAACTTAAGCATTCTTAACATGAATTGCATACAGAAACACATATGATCCAAAAAACATGCATTAACCAACTCAAATTCAGAGAGAACAGTAAATATGGTTGAATTCTAGTCAACTAACTCATTCTATTGGATTGTATGTGATGCAGTGTGGATTCATGTCAATTCATACCTAGTTATTACTAATTCAAGTCATATGAAAGTTTGATCAATTTCAGAACCTTTAGAATCCATGGCACAGTTACACACATAAGCACAGGCCTTCATAAACAGTCAACACAGCCTAGATTAACAGAGATGACAATTAAGATCCTATTTCAAACTCTAAACCTAGAATCATGATAACCCAATGAAACAGGGAAAGCATGAGACTAAAGCCAAACATGTGAAGAATCTTAGTCATGCTTTCAATATGAATCAGGAACTAACAGTCAATAGGTCTTGGAGTAAAGAACCATGGGCTTAATATGACAAATAACAGGATCTCAACATAACAGGCTAAAGATGAGCCAGCTAAGAAGCCTTAAGACTAATTATCAGAGCAACTTGCACAAAGATATGAAATAAACTATAGAATCATGGGAACATAATCAACCAGAGCCAAATCAGGGACAAATCATTAATCAGAAAAGGAGATGAAACAGATACAAAAATCCTATAACTAACATATTGAGAAGGACTAGTTGAGATTTAGAAGAAAGACAGATTAACATATGAGGATATACAAGACCAATTGTAGCAATAGAAGACAAGCAGAAAGAAAAGAAACATAGAATTAAACCGAACAAACCCTAAGTTAACATGCTTGACACAAACTAAGAATCTACAGGATAGAAAAAGACATACTGAGACATCTAAGACAAGATAAATACTGATGAAAACAAAGCAAACAAGGCAAAGCCCTAGAACTAACATGAAGAACATAAACAAAACAGACATTTATAGGCATGCAAATACACAAATCAAATAAGAACTACACAAAAAATAAAGAAGGTAGGGGTCGGGGGAACTTAGCTTTGCGGGGCCTGTCCCCCGAGCTTCCTATTCTCTTTTCTTTTCTTTTCTTTTCTTTTCTTTATTTTCTCAGACTCTCCCAGACCTTTCTTCTTGTTTCCTTTTTCTTTATTCTTTTTCAGAACTCTTTTTCTTCCAATTTTTCTCTGATTTTCGTTTTAAGGCTTAAAGACGAAGCCTTTATGACTCTGGGTTGCAGGGGGTGTTCAGGGGATGGTGAAGGAAGGATCTTGATTAGGGGTTGAATTTGGGGTCGCCGGAGTTAGGGTTCCGACGACCCTTTTTTGGGATATTCGAAGCGTTCAGGGGGGATTCGAAGGGAACCAGTGGGGTAGGGTGATAGATCACGCAAAGGCGAATCGAATGGCATTGGTTTGACGGGGATCCTCATTGTTTGGGTGGTCACCGGCGAGGTTCCGGTGACCGGGATTTATGGAAAAGGGTTGTTTTCTTGGTTCTTTCTAGAATAAAGAAGAAGAGAAGCATGAAGAAGAAGAGGGATGGGCATTTGAAAAGCCGGCGACCACCGTAGAAGGTGGTGGCCGCCATGGCTATTTAGGGTTGCTGGACGAAGGTGATGAAGAAGATGAGAGGAAATAAGGCGGCTGGTCTCTAGGGTTAGCAAGAAATGGGCGAGAAATTCAGACAAGGCCCTTTTATAGGCCGACCGTCCCAGGTAATCTCGACCGTCCAATTGATGGAGATCGACGGCTCATACGCGCGTTACTAAAACGGCGTCGTTTTGAGCCTTAATGAAGCCAGGCCTTAGACCCTTGGATTAAATCAAACGGACGGCTCAGATCGAGCCTCACATAATTCATTAACTAATTAATTCCAACAATTATCTCAGCCGTTGGATTGAACTAGATGAATGGCTGAGATCGTTTGCCTCTTAAAGACTTGGACCCGTTTCCTTTGGGCTTAGGGACTGGGCCGGCCATTTGAATTACATTTGGCCCAGATTTATTACACAACATATATTCTTTGTATTTTTCCGATTTTAATGATTTTTATGTATTTTCTTTTATATATTTTTTCTTTTTTCTTTTATGGAAAAATATAAAACCTAATTTCCTATTTACTCTAATTTTCTAGTATTTTTTGCAATTTTTTCTGCTATTTTTTCTTTATTTTCTCCTATTTAAGCTATTTTTTGATTTTCTTAAAATCTAACTAATTAAACTAACAAACTAATTACTTAGCCTATTTTTTTTTGATTTTCTTCTAATTTCTACTTATTCAGACTCAAAAGTATAGCTAATTCCAAACAAATCAAGTAATTGCACTCAAACACATATTTATTTTAATTTTGGAATTACTTGCTCGGTGCAAAAATCACGTGCTCACATACGTCATTGCAGTAAAAGGTAATGACTTGTCTAAAGAACATGTACCATCAGTGCTGCTGAAGAAGTTTGGCGAAACGCTGACCGGAGGAGCGTTGACCTGGTACTCTCAACTACCTGCCAAAGCAATCTCAACCTTCTAGAAAATGGCGGACAAGTTCGTCACTGCACATGCCGACGCTAAGAAAGCGGAAGCAAGGGTGAATGACATATTCGCCGTCAGACAAACCGTAGGCGAATGCCTCAGGGACTTCCTCGCTAGGTTCAATAGGGTAAGAATGAGCCTGCAGAATGTGTCGGAGGGAATGGCAGTAGCGGCCTTCCAGAACGGACTTAGCAGGGACGGCTCCAGAGCTACCAAAAAACTGCTAAGCCGGCTCATGAAGTACCCTCCCACGACCTGGGACGAGATCCATATCGCCTACTGCGCCAAGGTATGTGTAGATGGGGAGGATCTTAACGGACCAACCCGACGGCTAGCGGTCGTGCACCCGGGCACAAAAAGAGATCGGCGGTATGAGGGATGCCGGAAACTTCCCCCTCGTCCCAACAAGGAGCGACACCAACCCTATACGAGATCTTCGCTTCCGCCCCGACATCATACAGACGTCGTGCAACGCCACCTCGCCCCACTCAGGAACGAACGAGGTACGCCCCCTCTACTTTCTTCACATAACTTCTGTGTTTCACCTTCAGAAGTAGTGTACGCACTGGAGAAACTCGGCACTAAGGTGCAGTGGACCCGAAAGATGAAATCGGACCCAACCACAAGGAAATCAAACGTCCTGTGCGAGTTCCATCAGGAACGAGGGCACCGGACTGAAGACTGTATCGGTCTGCGACAAGAAGTCGTCAGAATGCTCAACCAGGGTTACCTAAAGAGCTGCTCAGCGACAAAGGGAAAGCTAATTTTGGAGACGGATGGGGGCGAATCGGATGTAAAATGAGGCGAGTACGTACATATGCATGGCCGACTCGGATGCAGTACCGGCCGAGGCCGCCTCCTTACGAGGCTGACGACATTTGGAGACGTCGTCCCTCACGACCGCATGACGAGAAG
This sequence comes from Nicotiana noctiflora, assembly GCA_032618575.1. NCBI lineage: Eukaryota > Viridiplantae > Streptophyta > Magnoliopsida > Solanales > Solanaceae > Nicotiana > Nicotiana noctiflora. The sequence goes on from JASVEL010002786.1 coordinate 115,037, forward strand.
GATATGTCCCCGTTCATAGCGACACGTCGACGAGCCAGTCCATGTGGACGTCCCCGACCCCCCTTTCCTCGTATTTTCGTTGTAATAGTAGTAGCCTTAGGGCGATGTAATATGATGGCGAGGGGATCGCTCCTCTATATAAAGGAGGTTCCCCCTCATTTGTCAGACAAGTATTATTGATCATTAATAATACAACTCTCTCTCTCTCTCTCTCTACCATTTCTCTCTCTACTGTTATCATTTTACTGCTCATTTGTTCTTATACTTGATTAAACTTTATCATTTTTTCATAAGGAGAACATATATACGAATCCAACGATCGATCTTCAACATATATTACCATTGATTCTGATTTACCCTTCATTTATATTGATTGATTTGCTCAAGAGTGTACAACAACTTTTGAGTTAAACACTCTCAATTACATCATTATATAGGTAATCATACAACTCAAGGTGTTTGTCTCCATTTGATTTAAAACTCCTAAAAAGCAAATTTTATTATGCAATGCTAGGTTATAATGATGAATGACGAGTGACATAGTTGTTGGTATAATCAGCGGGGAGAAGGTGGTGGAGGATGTATTAGTAGAGGTCATGGTGCTATAGGTGGTTGGTGGTGGAAGTTAGTAGTAGTAGTGGTGGTTGCAGCGACAGAGGATTATTCAACCGGTCAGTATTCATGAGTCGTTAGTTCAACTTTCCTCAAGTGCAGGGTCAACCATGCATGGTTGCCCCCTGTCCTTTCTTTCTATTAGTTTCATCCAGAAAGCCACCCCAAACCTATAGTGGTTGGCGATCAAAGTGGTTGTTGATGGCGGGGGGTGGGGAAAGCGAAGGACCGAAGGTGGTGGCATAAGGTGGTATGATGGTGGCTTGTGGTAGAGGTAGAGGTGGTTGGTGATGATGGCGGATTGCAGAGGTGATTTAATGTTAGAGGCGGATCTTGGATTTCGTTTACACGGGTGCACCAATAAAAAAGTAAAAAAAAAGTATTAAGTAAAAACTGATCCATGTTCCTCTAGGTGAATAATTCAATATTCAATCAAGTGCACCATTCAGTCTTTTTCGAGTATGGGTGCCAACACATAATATGGAACCAATTCTAGAAAATATATTCATAAAATATCTAATTTGATGAAAAGACCATAGGTTAACGTGTCCATGATTTGGGCTATACATCCGCCCCTGTTTACGGTGATCATTGTTGATGGTCTATGGTGGTGATTGTGATTGGATATAATTGTAAAGATGGTTGGTAGCGGTGAGAAGTAGTTAAGGCTAATAGTAGTTTTGTGATTGTTACCAATAGAATGTATGGTTATTTCATACTAACATGACAAATAAGAGAGAAGTGTTCTAAATAAAGCTCAAGTTTAATGCACGAAAATAACATGTGATAGCCGGTAAAATGTTTAGTAATCCGCTATATATATATATATATATATATATAATTTTAAATATAAATATGATAAATATTACAAACGTAGGGTGATAGAAGCCATGAGAGACCTACTGAAGCTCGAAAGGGATTAAAGGTTCAGAGAGAAAATGGAGAAAAAATAGCAGAAGTTTTCTTCATTTCTAAAAAATAATCATTGTATAATGCTACGGTATTTAACTAACTATTTTTAACAACATAACCGCCTCTTTTGCAACAAACTATCTAATTAACTATAATTAACAAAATAATTAGGCCTAGGGGTATACAAAGAAAATCGCAAACCGCACCAACCCAATAATCCGAGTCAAATCGGAAAAAAACCCCGCTATAGTTTGGTTTGGTATGGAAAAAAAAAAATCCGACCATAATTGGTTTGGTTTGGTTTTAATTAAAGAAAGTCAAACCGAAACCAAACCAACCCGACATTACATATAGAAATTCTAGATATTTTTAATATATAAATATACTTATTGTGATGCAATTTATATATATTTCTTAAAAAAAATCATAATTTTATCTTTTAAGATTGGACTTGGAACTTTTGAATGTTCTAATAAGTTTTATAGCTATTAACATTAGTAAACTAAATAATGCTAACAAAAACCTAAACTTATATTAAATCAATACTAATACTAACAAAAGACATTCAATTCAATACTATGAACCAGAGTGTATTCAATATTTATATTTTGTTTAGCAATAGTTTAGATAAAAATGCATAGCATATTTTTATTTTTTCTTTATTAGCGGTTAGTCATGTGATTAACACTCCCTTATTAGCCTACTTATTTTATCATGACTTATTACTTTTAGATTATGTTTATTTTTATTATATCTTTTTAATTAGCAATATTTATATTACATAATTTTATTGTCTTTATTGTTGAATATTTTAGGATAATGCCATGGCACTTCTCATATTTTTCATTATTTTCTTGGAAAATACTTTATATAGTTGTATCTTACTAGGATTAAAGAAATATTTTGAGCACAACTAATATGTTTTGTTCTACGAAGATTTTATCAGAAAAACCCAAAAAACCCGAAAATTCGAAAAACCCCGAGAAAAACCGAGAGTGAAAAATCCAAGTTTATTGGTTTGGTTTGGTCTTTAGATTTAATAACTCGATACAAGTGATTTGGTTTGGTAATTGTAAAATTTGAACCAACCCGACCTATATACACCCCTAATTAAGTCTAATTATAGTTAATCATCAGCTTGTTAACTCATCTGCTGGTCAACATAGGGACATCTTTTTACCTTTTTTACCATTTAATCATTCATTTGCTAGACATACTGAAGAAAACTTAAAAGGAAAGTCAAACACCACAAAATTTTGCTATAATGAGGATAATTTGACTTCACAGCTTAATGATACGGGCTATTAGTGTTCACGGGCACGTTTGACTGCCTTAAGTTTCACAAAAGTTTTACAAAAGCTGATCTCAATGAGTCAATGAGCATGTTTACTTTATCATTTGAAATAACTCGATACACAAAATATTTTGTGTTCATGCAGATTTCGAGAGAGGGTCATATTCAAAAAGATATGATGCACGTAGTAATGAGATTGTCACGATTGATTTTACGACTCGAGCCCGTGACCTAGGTCACACGAATACAAGTACTTGATCGTTGCTCCATGGCTCTCATTCTATCATTTGAAATAATAAACTATATAAAAAGTACTAATAAAGATCAAGGTTTTTACTGTTAAAACTGGATTATGTTAAGCAAAATTAAAACTAAAGAAAAAACTATTTTAACGATGTCGAAAAGGATAAATTTGAATTTGTGATTTAAAACTTGGCTAATTACTAATGTTTATAATTGAACGTGTTTTGCAGCAAAACAAAAAATTGACCTAATACAATAATTAACATTTATAAAACTAGTTGTATGTTTCACGTATTAATATATTAATTAAGTACACAATTAAACTATTTTAAGATGTAATTTTGAGTGAATACTTTGCAATAGTACATAAATCGAAAAGATCTAGTGAGAAACACACATACACAAGCATAGAAAATTTAAGATTTAAGTTGCTTTGTATACACTTTAGTTGCCTCGTTGATATGTCGTCAAAATCATATCGGTATTAATAAAATTTTAAAAAGAATATATAATACACTAGAAGTCTTATAATTTATCATGAATTTAAATTAATTACGTCAACACAACAAATAATAAAAAAAACACCCTCACAATTATTTTAACTAGTTATAATAAGTTAATTAATGTATTTTATAATTACCAAATTAAGCTTACTATATATTACTACCTAACTTTACAGATTATTTTATTCTAATAATGCAAAAAAAAAAAAAAATTATTTGTCAGTATATAAAAATTAAACTGTAACCGCTTTATGTACCAGAATAGAATAACATTAGTTATTAATGGAAGGGGAGCCTTGAAGCAACGATAAAGTTGTCTCCATGTGACCTATAGGTCACACATTCGAGCCGTGAAGTATTCATTGATGATTGGAATAGGTTATTTATATCACATTCCTTGGGACGCGATTCTTCCTCAAAGCCTACGTGAACGCGAATTACATTATGCACATAACAGTCCTTTAACCTCATATATTAATCATATTCATTGTTGAACATAGCAGAGCACGTACAGTTAGTACTATAATGAACAAAATTGTCTATTTCTGTTTGTTAAAAGAATTTAATTCTGGTAAAGCTTGTTGTCAGGACAGCCCACGAGTAAGTGGGCCAAGTATAAACTTTTGATGGGCCCTCTTTTTTAGCCCACAAATCCTTGACTAACTAAAGGCAAATCTTGTGCCTCGTGTGGTTTGTCTTCCAATTTTTTTGGCCTTTACTTTTCCTAATACATTGGCGTGAGATTTGCACAAACAGGATCATTCGGCGTCGCTTTTTGAAATTTAATTTTCATTTAAGGAATTTGTACAAAAATAACATTGGAATAAATTGGTACACAAGTCTTATCAAATTGACAAAACTTGCCTTGTTCACATATTATACCGCACATGGCATAACTTTGGTACAAATTATTGGTAGTTACGTAGAATCACAAAAACATTTGGTAATGTATTACGGAGCTACGCTTTGTCATTTCTGGTAAGGTAAGTCTACTAGCTTGCTAGTAGGAATCACCAATAGATAACTTTCTGCATGTGTTCCAGAGCATCGTAGACTTTCAAGAAAAATTATTGGATTTATCAACCAATCTGGCATGTTTAGACCAGAGCGTTTCGACGATGATATAGTCGTGGTAGTCTTATGATGGGAAATTTTTGACAAAATTTGATACTATCTTAAAGAGGTTCATTTCTAGAAATATTTTCTACAATAATCAGTTAAACACAAAATAGGTTTCTAATTTAATTTCTAGAATATAATTTACAAAAAAAAAATGTTTAAAAAAAAGAAAGAAGAGAAAAGTACATATACCACCTATCTATTTGCACTGTAGGGGCCAGTTCAGAAGTTGTATTGCATAGCCATAAGTGGGGCCCAAAGCATCACTCGAATAAAAGAGGTCCGGTCCGCAGCATATCTTTGAAAAGAAATGTTTACCAACATATATCATATATGAAACCTTATTACCCTTAATTTTTAAGGTTTGTGTTTATTATATTTAAGCATACCAAATTACCGTTTATATACCATAATTCAAATTAAGGATATAATTAAGAGTTCATTTATATTAGGCATAATTATAGGACTGTATCTTCCCACTTTTTCTTTCCTTTCATCTCAACTGTTCATAACACACACAAAACTCACGATGCCCCTATGCTTCCTCTCGTTGATCATCCCCAACTGCCCACTACGGTCGAAGAATATCATATTTACAGATTCACAAGAAAATATTAAATTCTTTGATTGAACCACTTGAATTCCCACTGAAAATAATAATGTCAAAGAGTTCGAAATTCTTTGACTTCCTATTTTTTTGGGCAGTGGTTGAAGGTTGTTGGTTAATGCAGTCGATTGAAAGAAGAAGAAGACATATTTCCAGAATTTGTAGATATTTTGTAGTCAAATTAGAAAAATTGTACATAAATTATAGACTGTTTTTTGTAGAAGATTTTGTAGAATCTTTAATCGTTTTAGATTTGTGAAAACAGAAAATAATGCATCTACAATCAGAATACAAATAATCTACAATTTATCTACAAGATATCTACAAACTAGATAAATTGAATTTTAATATTCAAATTCTCATTTATTGTAGCATAATTGGTATTTTCGACATAATTGTAGAAGATTTGTAGAAGTTTTAGTCTTCCCAATCTATAAATTCATCTACAATTTATCTACAATTTATCTACAATATATCTAAAATTATACAATTTAACTACAATTTATGTCTTCTTCTTCTTCGAGTTTGAATCTGAAATTCAATCAAAACCAAGTTTAATCTTCACCAAAATCCCTCAAATTTGAGATATAAACTCCTAAATATATTTCGAATTATTTACAATAACACCCAATCCAAACAAATAATGATTTTTGAAAACCCAAATTTGAATTCAAAGCTTTCAAGCTTTTTAATGGCTATCAATGGTGGATAATATATGGAAGAACAGATTTTTTCAACTTTGAGTTGTTGAAACTCGAAAATTTGAATTGTTCGTTCTTTTTTTTTTCTCGAGAATTTGAATTGTAGTTCTAGAGAAAAATACGTAGATGAGAAATCTTCTTTCTCTTTTTAAAACTAAATTTAATGTAGAATCAATTAACACCAAGATTCTCTCCTTAATTTTAGCCTTTTTTTAGGAAATATTTTGCATTTTTAATGCCTAATAATCGAATGGTACAAAATTTGGAGGTAAAACATGAAGTGGGCAGGTAATTAACAAACTATGCACATTTAGAATAATAAGGTTTCATATATGGTATAGGTAGGTAAAAATCTCCTTTCAAAATTCTTGGGCCTGAAGCTATTACTAGCAAAATGGCACTTTCCTTTTCCTTTTGAAGAATTAATTTAAATAGCTGCTTATTCAATTGCATGCAGATGTATAATATATATTTAATATACGAATAACTACTTATAGTTAAAGTATAAATAATTAAAAACCACAATAACAATAATAACATATCCAATATTATCATATAAACTAATTTAAAAAAGTAAATATTGAGTCCACTATTTGTATAATCCCTTTCTTTATTCAAACTCCATGGGCATAAAGAATTTAATAGTCTTTCTTGTGAAGATTGTAAGGATTAACCAGTTTTTGGATCGATAATCAAAAAATAGACAGCACATGTAAGTTATTAAAAAATAGTCACTATTAAAAATATATTGGATTATGGAGGCCATGTGTATAAACTTCCAGCGTATTGTGTTAGAACTCTATCATATTATGAAATTCCAGCGCATTATACTGGAATCTCATATATAAAAACTTCGAACTCCGGCATATTATCCTGGATTTTTTTGAATTTTTAAGGGTATTTTTATTCATATTTTATCTCTACATAAAAAAATAGCTAAAGTTTAATTACTTTTAAAATTATGGCTATTTAACATTATCACTTATCAGCTGCGAATCAGGTTATATTTTAGTTTTCACGTGTCTTTCTCTAATTTCTTACATTTCAATTTATTTCATGCATTATTGAAGTGGCTGGAATTGGTCCTCAAAGAAACAATTCAATGATCAGGAGATCACAATTAACACACACACACATAATATATATATATATATATATATATATATATATATATATATATATATATATATATATATATATATATATATATATATATATATATATATATATATAATCGTTGTAACAGAACGACGAAAAGTGACCCTTTATGTATTGATTCAATTTAGTGCAATCTGGTCTAACCTTATTTTTTTTTCTTTCATCTTGCCTTTCTTTTTAATTATTAGATAATTCTATTTTATTTTTATTTCTAACTTTTATATAATAATTCTAACCTCATATCCTATTTTTAATTTGTAATATTATAAATTTATTCTTTATATTATTAGGAATCATTTGGTAGAGGTGTTAGAAAGAATAATGCAAGCATTAGCTCTATGCATTCCTAATACCTTGTTTGGTATATCTTTTCAACTTGTGTATAACTAATACTTGTATTAGTTATATATCATACTTGGCATTATCATATGCATAAGTAATGCATAGAAAACCATAACATTAGTAATACTAAGGCTTTAATGAATGCATAAGCATGGTTAAAGATAAAATTATCATTAAAGTCTCTTAAAGCTAGAGAATATAGAAAGCGTTTTTGTAAGCAACTATTTTTCTTAAAAATTGTGCAATGCATTATAATTTTAATACACCACACCAAACATTAGATAAGAAATAAGAGTTGCATAACTAATGCTTGCATTACTAATTCACGCATTACTAATACACTTTATTTTACACTATTCTTATATACCCTACCAAACGACCCCTTAGTGTGATACATCATGAAACAACAACAAACAATACATCTATTCAAATATTATATTTATCAAAATAATATAATAAAATATACTCCATCCGTTTTAATTTATGTGAACTCATTTGACTGGGCACGAAGTTTAAGAAAAGAGAGAAGACTTTTGATCTTGTGGTGTAAAATCTTTATTTTGTGTGGCTATAAATTATTGCATAAAGGTAAATTATTTCCAAATAAGGAAAGAGGTCATTCTTTTTGGCACGGACTAAAAAGAAAATAGGTTCACATAAATTGAAACGGAGGGAGTAATATATTATGAACCAATATATAACAACCATTCAAACAAGTTGTTAAAGTCAATTAAACATATCTATAATTACACATCCATTCCAACTTTCAATAACAATTTTTGCTAAAAACCAAAACATACAAGTGCAACTTGCGCTATGGTGTTGTTACTACTTATAAATTCCATTATTGAATCAATAAAGAATATTAATCACACTTTAATTATTAATTGTTGGGACTCTAGCAATCCCCTTTTCCCTACTTGCTTGTCGCTTGACATGTTGAATTTTGTTCGTGTTTAACTAATCAAATGAGCATATCCAGATTTGAGGGAGAATTTTAATTGATATTTCAAAAAACTCTAATTAATGTTTATTTTCACCAATTAACCTTATCAAGATCTGATTTTTAGTTTTTAATTTGATGTTATATACACCATATGTGGAAAGAAAAAAGAATTTACATTGTTTGAAATTTTAATTTGTGATATTAAATTAGTTATTACTTTTACCAGGGTACCACTTAATTATTATTAATGAAATTTATCTGTAATTACTTAATAAATCATAAATTGTGTAGACATTTTTTACATGGTCAATTCATAGAATATAAACTCATAATACAAATACCTGTACTAAGTATATTCTAAAGAATTACAGCATCTTTCTCAATTCGAGGAATACCATTGTACGGATGTTTTCTGTGAGAAATTAAAAAATAATCAGATTTATAAGTGGTCATTCAAAAATAATTCAAATTTAGGCACTTTTCATGCACAGATAAATCTGAACGAAAATATTTTTCATAATCTGAAAAATACTCCACCATAATATACTGGAGTTCCAGTATAAGTATACTTCAGTATATTATAATGAAGTTCCAGCATAAGTATACCGGAACTCCAACATATTATAATGGAGTTCTAACATAACGTACCGAAGTTCCAATATAATAGGCTCTCCATTTTTTGGCTGTTGCTTTTCTCTTTTCTGATTTGAACAGAGATAAATAAAAAGGATAAATGATAGTAATAAAATTGAGAAATAACAAGTACAAGTAAAACTTTAAATTAAGCTACAAAATTCGATTTGTTATTAATTTAACAACCTATCTTCAGTGACTAAACTTCTCTTGTGTCTAGGTTTTACCACACTATTTTCTAAGTAAAATAATGTAATTTAATGGGCTCATCGGCGCCTCACCCTTAGATGTGGATCATCCAAGGTACATTAGCATGGCGTACTCCTCCTGTTCGAATCGGGGTTTGAAACCAAACTCCTCCTCGGGAGGATAGATGGGGCGATTCGGCTGAGATCCAATGTAGATCCAACTTTCGATTCACTCGTGGGATCCGGGTGCGGTCCGGGGGACCACCACAACTCCACGCTTCTCGAGAATCCATACATCCCTTATCAGTGTATAGACAGCTATCTCTCGAGCACAGATTTAGGTTCGGCCTCAATGGGAAAATAAAATGGAACACCTAACAACGCATCTTCACAGATCAAGAACTACGAGATCACGCCTTTCATTCTGGGGTGACGGAGGTGTATATATATGTATATATATATCCCTCTTTTCTTTAATTCTTCCTTTTTTCATGAGATTTAAGTTGTACAGGCATAAATAAAAAAAGATAGTGTTGATAAAGTGATAGTAGTAAAATAGAAGTACAAGCAGACCTTCGTACATTTTACACCAGGAGAAGATAAAGAAATAAAAAGGAAAAAAAAAGAAAAAAATAATCAGCCCAAAAATCAACCATAACTAATTGTATAAGACCATTGGTAATTACTCCTCAACTGGCAATGAAGATCCGGCTTGCATTGAAATCATAATCAGGCCATGATCCCTGCACCAAAAAATCGCGAGAAATTCAAAAATAGCCAGATTTAATATTGGCCATTAAAAAATAGCCAAGTTTTAAAAGTTATCAAAATTTAGTCACTTTTTATGTAAAGAGAAATCTGAGCGAAAATACTGTTCAAAATCCGGAAAATACACCCGCAAATTTTATGGGAGTTCCAGCATAAGTATGCTTGAACTCCCGTAAAATTTGCGGGAGTTCCACCATAGTGGAGTTCCAGCATAAGTATGCTTGAACAACCGCAAATTTGACGGGAGTTCCAGGATAACTATGCTGGAACTCCCGCAAATTTTACGGGAGTTCAAGCATAATTATGATGGAACTCCCGCATATTTTTACGGGAGTTCCAGCAAGTATAAATATCCAGTATAATATACTCCTGCAAATTTTACAGGAGTTATCAAAGTATACTGTTCCAGCATAATATGCTGGAGTTCGTACACAAATGCACCAGAACTCCCGTAAATTATACGAGACCGGTCTCTATTGCAGCAAATAGTGACTATTTTTTATTGACTTCGTAAATAGTAGCTATTTTCCGATAGCCAACTGTAAAAGTGGCTATGCCACGCGATTTTGACCAAAAAATCAGCATATATATAAAAGAGTATGAATTTAAGTTATATACATCGATTGTATAAAACTTAATACTATCTGGTTCCTAATTAATTTTTATCATAAAAAAATTCTATAATTAACTTATAAGTGATGTAATTGTGCAAATATGTTTTACACCGTAGCTCAAAGGAACGTGAATTTAAGTTTATGTACACCGACGATATAAATTTTTATTACATAGATGGTTGTTATGTGATATAAGCTTAGTATGTTAGTTATTAATTTCATCAAATTAAATTCTTAATAATAAGTATACTAAGGATTTACCTGTAATTACTGTACTGTACAGAATTATTTGGTTTGAAGACAAGTTATGCTGGGATTAATTATGTTGGGACCACTTGTCCTGATATTATTTCTTATTGACTGTTTGATATGTTATATTTATTCTAGGATTATCAATTTTACTGCTTTATGGTGGGATTACTATTCCACCATCTGGTAGGTATAAATTATCTGAGTACTATTTTTGATTTCATGATTAATAACCAAACAAGAAATAAAGCGATATTAAATTTTTTTTTCCAAGATTATATTTACTTATCCATCATAACAAAATGACCCCTAAGTGATCTGATTATATAAACATTATCCAATTAATACATAGAAGTTAAACACAAAGGAAAATAAAAGAATGGAAAAGAAAAGAAGATTACCAGAATCATTGTGATGATCAGTAGGGTGAAATCTCTGATGATTCTCCATACATTGCAAAAGAAACTTGAAAGTCTCAATCTCACAAGGGATAGTAAGTCCACCACTATGATCAAACCCAAATTCTTCTTCAACTTTTTCCAACAACACTTTAAATAAAGGGTCACTAAGATAACTCGTAGGAATTATAAATCTCCTAAGTTCTGGTCCAACATAAACTGCTAAATATCCTCTTGGTACACCATGAGGCGGTTCAGGACTCTGACAATTATCCTCGTCTGAATCTCCCCAGTATACACTGGAGCTCCGTAATCTCTTGCTTATAGATGGTGATATGCCTCCATAAGAATCATTTTTTCGATTCGAGGATTTTACACGATCGAGTTTTTGGTGGTTTTTCCCCTTAGGGCTAAGTGTGACATTTTGCCATTTATGTAAGAATTGTTTGAGTCTCACAATTTGTCTAATTCCTGTCACTTTAGTTCCTCCTCCTTGATCATCCATTTTCTTTTGCTAATTGCCACAACAAGATTGATGATGAGAAAATACTCAACTCAATTAGTGGATAATTACTAGGCCTTTGATTTGCTCTCATAGAATTTGACTCAGATCTTGTTGCACTGCAATTTTTTCATTTATACAGGATTATAATACATGCACCATTATCAATTCTAATTCTAAATTTCATGGGAAGAAATAGCAAGAATTCTCACATGTAAAATGTAGCTAAAAAGGAAATTAGAAAGGACAAATTTATAGAATTTATCTACATGTGTGTTTGATGTCCTAAAACTCTCCAGGATCATTTGGTTTAAAATTAGGTTTAAAATTGGTCTGCTCATCTTGACCTAAAAATTTTGGATAAATTATGGCCAACTCGTTCATTAATTCGACTCTTTTGGCTAAAATATCATATGATGCTATCCAGATTAACAGATCATTATTGCATATTTCTTTGTGACATGCAATCATCGAAAGAAAGTGGAGAACAAATAAACAAGACGATTGGATCAGAGAAATTCATATATAATAATATAAGCAGATAAAACATGCCGTGCATATAAAACACAGTCAAGCCAATGCTAAAAATATGGAGTACATATATTTATCACTTATTCCAAACATTTTTTTTATAACTTTTAAAAACTATCGCGAAATTTCTGTTTTATTAAGTATAAAATTTTAAGACATGCGAATTCATTAAAAAGTCCAATGGTTTGGTATGACGAAAGTCATTATACAAGAGAACGTCAAATATTTGCCCGATGAGTAGAGAATATTTTCGAAAATATATATTAAAATTTAATAGTAATGTTAACAAATCTGTGTGTGTTTGAAAAAATATTTGTGTAGTAAAGATCATTAATAATAATGTCTAGGTGTTTAGATGGAATAAACAACTAAAAAGATATAAGGAAAATGATTTCTATCGAAAACGAGTAAAATATTTTTTTCATTTTGATAAATATTTTACGGTAAAAATATATTTTTCAAGGAAGACAGTTTAATTTCCAGAAAAATAACGTTCGTCATTCATTCTAGAGTAAAGGAATAATAATTAAGACATACAGTTGATTTCATGTTTAGTTGGGAAGTCAATTACCAGAATATGACGAGCTAGAGGAAGCAAAAATAATAATAAAAAATCGCCATCTTATGAGCATAGAAAATATGAGGTCCGAATGCCAGAATAAATATGAGCTGCTAATCTAGTTAATTCTAAGGAGTTTTCGCCTTGGAAGAAAAGATACATATATAGATAGATATTTCAGAATTCACTAAATAGGATAATGATTCTGAATAAATAGGATACAAATTATATAACTTCCATGACATGAAATTAGATCTCTCTTTTTTTTTGCCTTTTATATGTATTGATTCTTGGTCGCAGTAAATTTCTCCCCAACCTATGGTTTTACTACATTTTCGCTTCTTCCTTTTCCTTTCTATCCAGTCATCCACCCGATTTACTCTAGTTCATACATAAATGTCTTTTTGGAAATCGTACACCATAAAAGTAAATCAAAGTGGAATTTCTCGTATTATCATATTTTCGCAATAATTCTAGGTGAAATTATATATTTGGCCACTCAGCAAATTTTTTTTACAACAGCTAACCATATATATATATCAAATGTGTTTCAATAAAACTCACGGCTTAAAGCCAACTTTTAATAAGGGGCGTTTATTTTTTCTCATTTTTGTCCATAGTATAATTATCCAAATATACTATTAATATTATATTTCTTTCTTTTTATCTATTGTAGTTATCTTATATAATATAATATTAATATTCACATTGATAAGAAAATTAAGGTCAATAAGATGTTAGCCACGTATTTACAATTCATTACCTTGGAACTTATTGTAAAAGATGTTATCTATCAATATGAAGATTTGAGTATCTTAATCTTGCGTTACTTATATATGCATATTTTCGCATTGTCTTCCTCCAACAGGAAGGAGAGCAGCTAATTCTAGGGATACCCGTTCAAAGTTCTAAATATTTCTATTATTAAAAAATAGATAGTCTTTCTTTCCATTCTTATAAGGATTTCGTATTATTTTTCTTTTTTCTATAAACTTTAATATTGTCTAAACGAAAATAAGATAGTAAATTTATAACTAAAAATATTTTGGGGCCCCAAAATTTTGAGGGCCTAAAGCAAAGACTTTACTTAGGGGTAGACATTCGGATTGCATTTGAAATTTCGATTGGGATTTTTAGTTTTCAAATTGATAAAATGACAATCCAAATCTAATCCAAATAAGTTCGGATTGGATTGAATATTTTAAGTTCGGTTTTGGATTAATCGATTTGGATATTTTGAATTTTTGGTTTTGAGCTTATAAGTTGAGATGTGTTTCTTTTTACAAAAATAAATATCCAAATGAAGTACTCATGTTAAATTACCTGAAAAGTTCTTCATTCTCACCGCAATCATCCAAACAAAATATTAAAGTAATGAAATTATTATATAAAAAATACAGACGTTAATTAATACGACAGATAGGAAGTAGAAATAGTAAAACCATGCCCAAATAGAAAGTATTCACATAATAACTTAGTAATTAATATTGAATATATATGTTAATATCTAATGGGTAGGGTATTGAACTTATTAATATTGACATATATGGATAATGGACGAAATATAAAGTATAAGATTTTTGGATTTTCGGATATCCAAAAATTCGAAGTACATATCTAATCCGAAATCCAAAAATTTTAAAATCCAATCCGAAATTCGAAAATCCAAACCAAAAATTCAAAAAATTCGAATTTTATTTTGAATTTTAAATTTGCCTAAAGTATGTCCATCCCTAGATTTACAAGCCTCCCTCTTGGGCCATCCCCGACATATGTGTATTACATCGATTATTATAAAGGTGGGCAGTGTAAAAATCCCATAAATTTATGACTATTATTATTGGTCATGGATAATGAACAAAGAATGTCATATATAGATGATGAATAGAGTATAAAAAGTAATAATAAAATAAATACACCAAGAGCAAAAATTTATAGGAGAAATCAAGAAATAATTAAGCATGGAAAAGATAGAGCATTAAAGATTGTTGTATGATTTATATTTTATTATATGATAATTAAAGAATAAATTGAAAACAAGAGAAATATGTTGTGATTCTATGATCAATATAAAGATTATTTGGGAGGAAAAATAACTCTATTTCACAAGAATAGAATTACAGAGAATTTACCCCAAGAATTTCTCGCAACAAAAAAAACCTCACCAAACTCTCTTTTGTTCTCACAATCTCTTCCTGGATTGTATTTCAATCTCTCTCGATTGATATCTCTATGTAAAACATAAGACTCTATTTATAGCCTTAAAGAAGGTGGTTGGTGGTTGAATTCTTCATTCAACAATGGTGGCTTCTAGAATGGTTGGTGGATTCAACAATGGTGGGCTTCTAGAATTGGTAGTTGGTAGCAGCTGAACTCATCAATTCTCCCCCTTCAGCTGCATTCCAATACAGCTACTGTTTGAAAGTTATTCCAACTATGTCTCTGCACAACTTTAACTTTTCTTGAGTGAGCACATTTGTTAACATGTCTGTTGGATTCTCCTTCATATGGATCTTCGCTAGTTTCAACAGTTGTTGATCCATCACCTCGCGTATTCAGTGATAGCGAATGTCGATGTGCTTTGTCCGAGAATGATACATTGAATTTTTGCTTAAATCAATTGCACTTTGACTATCACAATGTATCTTATACTTTGTTTGATTTATCCCTAGTTCTTGGAGAAATCACTTTAACCACAATATTTCTTTTCCAGCTTCTGCTACATCAATATACTCTACTTCAGTTGTGGATAGTGCAACACACTTCTGCAAGCTTGACTGCCATGACACAGCTCCCCTTGCAAAAGTATAAACATATCCTGAGGTTGATTTTCTTCCATCAGGGTCTCCAGCCATATCTGAATCTGTATAGCCTGACTGGACTAGCTCTCCCAAAGCATAGACTTGATTTTGAAGTACCTTTAAGATACCTGAGAATCCACTTAACTGCATCCCAATGTTTCTTTCTAGGGTCAGAAAGAAACCGACTTACCGCACATACCGTATGTGCGATATCTGGCCTCGTGCAAACCATGGCATACATCAGACTTCCAACTGCTGAAGAATATGAAATTGTAGACATCTCCTCGATCTCTTTATTGGATGAGGGGAACAAACTCTTGCTCAACTTGAAGTGATTTACCAAAGGGGCACCTACCGATTTGGCATTACTCATATTGAACCATTTGATCACCCGCTGAATATAATTTTCTTGAGATCGCCATAACTTCGTGTTTCTCCTATCTCGAGTTATCTGCAATCCCAAAATATGCTGATCTGGACCTAAGTCTTTCATTTCAAAGGACTTAGAGAGTTCTTACTTCAACTGTCTAATTTTTTTTGCATCTTTTCCGGCGATCAACATGTCGTCTACATAAAGTAGAAGTACAACAAAATTGCCATCCGAAAATCTATGAATGTAAACACACTGATCTGCAGCAGTCCTTTTAGATCCATGACTTACCATAAATGAGTCAAACTTTTTGTACCATTGCCTCGGTGCTTGCTTTAGGCCATATAAACTTTTCGTAAGCTTATAGACGAGGTTTTCTTTTCCTGAAACTTCAAAACCTTCCGGCTGCTCCATATAAATTTCTTCATTTAGATCACCATGAAGAAATGTTGTCTTGACATCCATTTGTTCAAGCTCTAAATTCAAACTGGCTACCAATCCAAGGATGATGCGGATTGAAGTCAATTTTACAACTGGTGAAAATATTTCATCAAAGTCAATTCCCTTTTTCTATAGGAATCCTTTGACTACTAACCGGGCTTTGTGTTTCACCACCTTTCCGCTGCCATCTTTCTTGAGCTTGAATACCCATTTACTCTTCAGTACCTTCTTTCCTTGTGGAAGTTTCACAATCTCATAAGTGTTATTTTTCTCTAAAGAGTTCATCTATTCGGTCATTGCTTGCAGCCATTTTCCTTTATCCATATGAGATATAGCTTCATGGAAACTCTTTGGTTCTCCATCTTCAGAAAGTAAAATATACTCGGTTTCTCGGTATCAAGTTGATGTAATCTGACATCATTCAGATCGACGAGGTTGCTGATTATTAGCTTTAGGAGGTGTACCATCATCGTTCATGGTTCTGTAGTTTCCTAAGGGGTTTGTGCCTCCCCCTACCAAACATCCTCATGTTCTGCTTCATGCTATTTATGTCAAACTGCAATGGTAGTGGATCTGGACTAACTTTTTGGCACTGAAACCTCTTTCATAAGACATTGTGGGCTTTTCAATGTCTTCAATTGTCTGATTTTTGTGGAGTACAACATCTCTACTTCTGATCACCGTCTTCTGTATTGGATCTCGTAATCTATACCCAAATTTTTCATCTCCACAGCCTATGAAGAATGCTACCATCAAGCTTCTTCCTGGGCTCCTTAGATACATGTGCGTGTGCTAAACAACTGAATACCCTTAAGTGCGAATATGAGGGATTATTTCCATAATTGTTAGGTTCATTCTCTCGGTTACTCCATTGTGTTGTGGGGCACGTGGGACCGTCTTCTCATGTCGAATTCCTTGTCTCTTGCAATAGGAATCGAACTCCTTGGAAGTATACTCACCTCCATTATCTGAGCGAAGGCATTTTAATTTCTTTTCATTTCACGCTCTACCATGGCATAAAATATCTTGAAATAATCAAAAGCCTGGTCCTTTGTCTTTAAGAAGTACACCCACACCTTTCGAGAAGCATCATCAATAAAAGTCAGAAAATACCTATTGCCGCCTAGTGATTTCTCCTCTCTGGGACCACAAATATCAGAGTGTACCAGACTGAGTAACTATGATTTTTTGGTTGAAGAAAATATAAAAGAGACTGTATGTTGCTTTCCGAATAAGCAATGATTACAAGGGTCTAAATCAGCATTCTTGTCTATTCCGATAAGCTGCTTTTTTGTTAGAATTGATATCCCATTTTCACTCATGTGACCGAGTCTCTATTTGAGACGCCTCTTTTTCCATAACATTGAGGCTGTCTGAACATACCTTCACATGAGTTTTATATAAGTTGCCACAAATATGTCCTCGAGCGAGAATCATAACCCCTTTCAGCAATTTCCATGTGCCTTTTCCGAAATAAATTTCATAGCCCTGTTTGTCAAGAGCTATACCTGATATTAGGTTTAGACGAAGATTTAGCACATGAAGGACATCCTTAAATATCATTGTACTGCCGATAGTATTTTGTATTTTGATATCACCAATTCCAACTATCTCACATGAAGAAGTGTTCCCCATCTTCACTACTCCAAAGTCTCCTTATTTGTATGTTGTGAAGAAATCTTTTCAAGATGTAGTATGGTATGATGCTGTAGTATCTACCACCCATTCATTGTCTTCTTGACTTGATACATGAAGGCATGTCTCTTCTTGGATGGAACAAATCGCTACCTCTCTGTGGGTAATGACTAATGCATCTCCATCCTTCTGCTTCAACTGCTCCTTCTCCTTCTGCAATTTTCTCCAATTCTTCTTTAAATGGCCCTTTATTCCACAGTGGTAGCACGCATATGATGACTTCCTACCATCTGTGGATTTTCCCCTAATCTTGCTTCTGCCTCTCCTCTTATCTTGACTTCTTTCTTGTTGTCTCCCTCTTTCTGTAATAAGGGCATGTGACTCACCATGATCGATGTCCTTTCTTCTGGCTTCTTCATTAAATAAGGCATCTTTAACCATAGACATGGTTAGATTCCACTAGGAGCTGAATTACTGAGAGAGACTACCAGTGTCTCCCAGCTATCAAGAAGAGAACTATGAAGTAATAGGGCTTGCATCTCATCCCTGAGCGGCATGTCAACAGACGATAATTGATTTATCAAACTTTGAAACTCACTAGTATGCTCAACAACTCAAGTTCTATTCTTTAACTTCAAATTTACTAAACGCCTCATCAACAAGGCTTTGTTCCTAGTTGTCTTGGCTTGATACATCCCTTCTAACTTCACCCAGAGGGCATACACGTCCGTCTCTTGTGCAACATGATGAAAAACGCTATCGTCAATCCATTGTCGAATTTGACCGATAGTATTTCTGTTTAATTTCTTCCACTCTGCTTTTTTGGTGGAATCGGGGTTCTTACCCTTAACTTCTATGGGATCAAACAAATCCTTACAACTGAGGAGATCTTCCATCCGAGGTCTCCACAATGTGTAATTTGTGGCAGTAAGCTTTATCATAGCTCCAGATGATGATGACTCTTCCATTATATCTTTAAAATGGCTTGGTCAAAATTTTGGAGCAGAATATCACCAAACGGACCTCACCAACGCATTCGGAATGGTGAAAAATGGTAGGATTGACTCTTCTTGAATCAAAATAGGGCCTCCAGAAAATTTTAAAATTTACACCAAACTATTGGAGTTAAATTGAAAATATACTGAACTTTTGGGGCAGATGTATAATTCCAGTAACTTCGGAGGTTATTTCTGAAATTTACGATGACTGGGCGCTGACTGGGTGATGATGTGGCATTGACTGGGTGATTACTATTTATCATCTTCTTCCTTGGACAACAATATTTTAAATTGTCATAACTTCTTCGTTTTAGCTTTGTTTTGCCTCCGGAAAGTTGCGTTGAATTCGTATCGACGCAAGGAATCTAATGAAATGATCAAAACACACCGAAGATCACGTTTTCGAAAAATGTAAATTCGGGTTGAAAGTTTTGTGTTCCGATATTTCTCGATGAACACAGAATCGAAGGCTCTGATACCACTTATTGTGATTCTCTGATCACTATGAAGTTTATTTGGGAGAAAGAACAACTCCATTTCACAAGAATAGAATTACAGAGAATTTACTCCAAAAATTTTTCTCTACAAAAAAACCTCACCGAACTCTCTTTTGTTCTCACAATCTCTTCCTGGATTGTTTTCAATCTCTCTGGATTGAATATCTCTATGTAAAATATAAGGCTCTATTTATAGCCTTAAAGAAGG
The DNA here is from genome assembly GCA_032618575.1 of Nicotiana noctiflora. NCBI lineage: Eukaryota > Viridiplantae > Streptophyta > Magnoliopsida > Solanales > Solanaceae > Nicotiana > Nicotiana noctiflora. Next base: position 134,866 of record JASVEL010002786.1, read on the forward strand.
TGATTGGTGTTCAACAATGGTGGCTTCCAGAATGGTTCGTGGATTCAACAATGGTGGGCTTCTAGAATTGATAGTTGATAGCAGCTGAACTCATCAAAACACGCATATTATTAGGTATATTTCATGAGTACCCAAAGCAGAGATGGAGTTACGAGAAAGAGATGGTACTTGTGGTAGCCACCACCAAATATTTAGATCTTTATTTTTTTAATTAATAGATAGAAAAATTAGATTTATGATATTTGAGTTTAAGTTATTTATCGGTATAAGTACTTCACTTAAGACCTACTATTTATTTTTAAAAGAAATTAAAGATGGACGCATAACATATGATATGCGTAGTGATGTCAAGATAGTTACGGTTGGTATATTTCTTGAACCATTAGAAATTACTATTTGAAAAGTTATATGCACATTAATTATTGCTAGTATGATTAATTATATAAATAAAGTGTTTTTGGCCCTTATCGTAGCAGGTTGTTTCGTATGTTTTCTATGATCAGATAAAACACCATCCTAGAATTGATCCTTTTTTTCTTCTTATTTTATTAGGTCTAACTATAGTTTCTCATTCAGCATAAAAAAAAAAGGAGTGTAATTCTTTTAGTCCTAATATTTTTCATCTCTTTCTTTTTTTATTTTCTCTATATCTACTTACATTCTTGCTTAGATGTTCTTTTGGCGTAAGCAGGTTTTTGCTATCTCTACATAATTGGTGTAGGCTTTGTAGGTATGTGCAGAGAGCTCAAGCCAGAGATATTGGGTGCGCAAGTATTTTTTCTTTTTATCAAAGAATATATATACCCAATCCTTACTCAAAGACAGTAAAATTAGATTCATGAGATCAATTACTTAACATAAATTAAGATACCAAGAGAAACTATTACATTAAACAAGATAAACTCAATATCATAGTGATTTAGTGGGTTCATAGTTACTATATCAGAGATAGAAGCATATGGGAAGTCCAACTACAACAAACATCATGGATGCTAAGCAAGATTATGAAAGCAAAAAAGACATTTGAGGAAGCAGGCCTTAACTATGAAGACATTAGAAGGATGAACCAATGCTCAATAAAGTAAATATACCACAAACTAAGAGGAAACTTCAACAAGGTGAGCTGGAGGAAAGTAGTATGCAACAATGCTGGCTGCCCTATGTGGACATTCATACTAATAATGGCACCACATGGCAAGTTATATACCAAAGACAGATTGTGTAAATGCAAATTGACCAAGAGTGTGTACTGTGTAGAAAAGAAAATGAAACTATTCAACACCTATTCTTTGAGTGTTTTTATGCAACTGAATTGTGGGGCAATCTGTTACATTGGCAAGGGATAAGAAGAACAGTTTATGAATGGACCGAGGAGCTAGCATAGGCTGAAAAATGAGTGAAGAGACATAATGCAAGTACTGAGCTATTCAAGATGACATTGGCAACATGTATATACTACGTATGGCAGGAAAGAAATGCCAGAATCTTCAATGGGAAAGCCAGACAATGGAAAATACTAGGCAAGATGATTATACAAGAACTACACTATTGAAGCAACAAACATGTAAAAAATGCACTAAGTAGATTGAATTGGTATCCCTTGTAACTAGTTCAAAGAATATAGGTATAGTAAGATAATGGGGGGGGGGGGGGAGGAGTAGTACAGAAAGATTTAGGATATATGTAAGGGTTGTTGATTTATATATAAATATTTCCCTGGTAAATGAAAAGTTAATTACCAATCAAAAAGTAGATAAACACAAAATGTAACTAATCTTCGGTGTACTATATTACTTAACTTTTGAAACAAAAAAGAAAAAGAAATGAAATGTCTCAAGTTAGATTATGATGAAAGCATTCAAGGGCGAAACTGCAATATAAGATACATATTTGGATGAACCTTGTAGCTTTCTCTTGCAAATTCAGTAACCAAAACTGAATTATGAGTTGTGATCTGCATTTACGTATAATTAATTAGAAACTATAATTGCCAGCTGGGGATGTAGCTCAAATGGTAGAGCGCTCGCTTTGCATGCGAGAGGCACGGGGTTCGATCCCCCGCATCTCCATTTTTATTTAACCTTCTTCAATATATTTTTGATGAAATCATTACGTTAATCTCATAAAGCTCAAGGATCTCATGTAAATTACATTAATGCTTAAGTTATAATTCATCTCATTAAATATACAGAATAGGAAATTTAAAATCAAATTATTTACTATATTAAAAATTTGTAGTAAATTTGGAGACTAAAAAGAAAATGATATCATATAAAGTGGAATGAAGGGAATAATAACTCTTGATTTGTTTATAGTACATGTTTAGTGCTTGGGTAGGAACTATTTTTCAAGTTTCTATTTTTTTTTATATAAGAAAAAAATAATGCGAGTATGATTACTATAAGGAAACTATTGACTCGTTCCTCCTCTATATAATGACAGCCATATTAGATACTATATACTCTGTGATCATTTTCCCAGCTCATGTTTGAGATTTGAGAATTGGGGAATGATAATAAGTTAGTAATTCACTGTCCTTGCCCACAATATATATAAAATTAATTATCCAAGCATTTTACTTGTCATATAGCTGAACGGAAAATATATTATTTTTAAAATAAGACCTACCATTTTGCAGGAAAACAAAAGATCCTATAACGTGGTTGAGTGATAAGTCCTTCCAAATGATTCTTGGAAAAAGTCATGATTCTCCATAAGGAACGGCATTATTTTGAAAAATCTTCATCCATATCTTTAAGAATGAGATTTTTGTCAGAAAAGTGTTAAATAAAAAAGATATTATTTAAACCTAAAGCAGTCAATGAACGAATATAAATTAAAAGACGAGGCGTTATTCAATTATTTTGAGACGCTTTCACTTTCAACCAATAAAATGGAAGTTCGAGTTCTCTGATATACGTGGGGAATATCTGTTAATCCTCTAAGAAGCATACAAGGATATGACTTAATAGGGAACACAAGGTTAGGCGCTGCACAGTAGCACCAGTTTACGATAAAGAGGTGACGAGAGGCGGTGACGGAGCCCGGATTTCCATAAAGGGGGTCGAAAAATATTTTTTGTAGCTAGTGAAAATTGAATCTATGACCTTATAAAAATTTTAAACCCCTTGACCACTAAACTACACTACAGAGTTGTGTCAAGAGGGTTCAAAACTTAATATAACAACAACAACAACAACAACAACCCAGTATAATCCCACTTAGTGGGGTCTGGGGAGGGTAGTGTGTACGTAGACCTTACCCCTACCCTGGGGTAGAGAGGCTGTTTCCAAATAGACCCCCGGCATCCTTCCCTCCAAGAACTTCCCACCTTGCTCTTGGGGAGACTCGAACTCACAACCTCTCGGTTGGAAGTGGGGGTTGCTTACCATCAGAGCAACCCCTCTTGTCTATAAAAACTTAATATATAAAGATAAAAAAAAAAATTTATCTTATATATACAGTTTAATTTTTCGACGAAAAGAGTTCAAGTAAATCCTCTTGCGCTTCCCTAAATCCGTCCCGGACGAGAGGTAATGCGAAGGGTGCTAGCTAACCCGGCCACCCAATCCAGCAGGTCAGGGGCAAGCTGCCCATAAGTTCGAATTATGCTACCTTTCTTGTGGAATCCAAAGCAGTCTGACATATAGGATCTGGCTTTTGTGGCTTTGTGGGCGAAGCGGCAATATTGAAAAATAAGAAAAGACGGTAATGAGCAGACCGCTAATTACTAGTTCGAACACTAGGATCGACTGAGCGATCCCACTTGCTCCGTTACTACTCAGAGTTGAACATCTAACGGTTACTACACATGCGAGACCGGTGTCAATGAACTTAAAAAGGTTATGAGAGTTCATGATTCAAGAATTTCGTACACGTAAAAATACTTGTTTACCCTTATAAATGGATAACAATTGAATTTATAAGCAAATAATTAATGACATTAGATAGACAAATGTAAGACGAAATAAACAATTAAACCAATAGTAATCACTACTAAAAATTCGGCAAAAACCGATCGAAGTTGGCTGATTTTTCAAAAAAAAAAAATTAATTTTTTTAACCAAACCGGCCTACTTTGGTCGGTTTTCTTTTGGCGGAAAACTATTTTTTTAATCCCGCGAAATTTATATTTCAACAAACCGACCAACTTTTATCGTTTTTTATTTAAAATAAATTAAAATTAATATTAAAAACCGACTGATTTGCCGATCATTTTAAAATACCGACCGAATTCAGTCGGTACTTATATTTTTTAATAAAATCAACCAAAGGCGATCGATTATTTTTGTGCAAAAATACAATTAAAGAGTATATGAAATAAAAGACGGTCTTAAAACAAAATGTACGAATGGTCTAGTGGTAGAATATTATCCTGCCACAGTATAGACCCCGGTTCGATGATGGTGCATTTTTTAATTACATATAATTAAAATACCGACCAACTTTGGTCAATTTTTTCGATATTTTTTTTTAATTTAATTGACCGACCAAAGTTGGTCAGATTTCCGACCAACTTTGGTTGGTATGCCCTTCTAACCTTCGAAATACCGTCCATACATAAATTATTGCATTTGGACGGTGATTGGCCATTATCGACCAACTCATGTCGGGGTTTTTGGATGGTTTTATTCGAATTTCTAGTAGTGAATATTGGATCCGGGATCGTCTATAAGCTTAGCAGGTAACTTGCCTTCGGTTCGAAGCCAAACACTTATAAAGAGCTATGAATATAATCAAGAACTTTGATTAACCTTTTAGGAGCAGAGAAAACAAATGTATATTGTCTTGATATACGTGTTACAATGTGCCTAATGAATAACCAACTTCCCTTTTATATAGTAGGGGAATTTTAACCTAAGTACAATTCCAAGAAAGGTAAATATCTTCCTTTTCACTAATCACTGATCCACCGCTTATACGATCCGAGATTCATGTCGTGATATCCGATTAGACACGAATATCACGGTCCTTCATTAATCATGCACCATAGTTTGGTAGTGCTTTTCGAGGTCGTGGAACTCAATAGTCTCGATTGTTCCGAGAATAGGTGTTTTGCTCAGGCCTTAATGCGAGGGGCGCCTAGCCTCGATTCCGACTCCTTATAGTCATGTCCTTGCATCATTTGCTTCACCGAAAAATGGGGGTACTCATTAGCCTCGGTTTTACCCGTACACAGATAGTACCCTCGTTTTTGAGATAGTAGGTTTTCCAAAACTATGGAAAATAATAGATTCACTTTAGTTCCTTCCTTCCAATGTTACGACGAAGGAGCCAAAACATCTCATCAGCCACGTCGCTTTGACTTTTGACACGTGACAATCAGCGGTTGGCTGCCTCCGATTGCTAAGTATCACCTACTTCCTTATAAAAGCTTTCATCCTTTGTTCTTTGGTATTACGACTTGTAAGTGCGGTCGGTTTAAAGATTCAGAAATTTTGGAGTTGATTTGGGAAGAGAATTCTCATTTTGAAAGCTTAAAGTTGAAAAAATTAACTAGGATGGGACTTTTGAATAAAAATGACCTTAGAATCATGATCTAAAGGTTCCAGCAGGTTCTTATGATGATTTTAGACTTGGACGTATGCCTGGTTCAAGTTTTGGATAACCCGAGAGCATTTTAGCGCCTATTGTGAAAGTTAGCATGCATTTTAGAAAGAAACTTCATAAGTTTGGCTTGAAGTGCACTTTAGTGTTATCGATGTCCGTTTGAGAATTCGAGTCTGTAAATAGCTTTGTATGGTGCTTTTGGAGTTGGGAGCGCGATCAGGAGTGAATTCGGAGGTCCGTAGGTCATTTCGAAGCCATTTGGCTAATATAGAAAATTGAAGGTTTTAAGAAGTTTGACCGAAAGTGGACTTTTTGATATCGGGGTCGAAATCTGATTCTGAAAGTTGTAGTAGGTACGTAATGTAGAATATGACTTGTGCACAAAAGTTGAGGTCAATCGGATGTGACGTTATAGGTTTAAACATCGAAAACAGAAGTTTAAAATCTTAAAGTTCATTAAGTATGGATTGGAGACCGATTCATGATTTTAGCATTGTGTGATATGATTTGAGGCCTTGAGCGAGCTCGTAATGTATTTTGGGATTGGTTGGTATGATTGGTTGAGGTCCTGGGGGCCTCGTGTGTATTCCGGGTGATTAACGAATCGAAATTTGGAATTTTTGGATAGCTGAATGGTCTGGTTGCTGGTATAACTGCTTCTGCGGTGGTTAACCGTAGGAGCGGCCCCGTAGAAGCGAAAAGGGAGCCGCATAAGCGGATTTTTTGTCAGGACTCTAGGACCGCATATGCGGTCAAGGTTTCGCAGAAGGGGGACCGCATCTGCGAAAGGCTGGCCGCAGACGCGGAAAATGGGCAACTGAAGTGGACTGTAGATGCGGTTAATATTCCGTAGAAGCGGGACCACATCTGCAGAAGATATGCCGCAGAAGCGAACAAGGGGCAGCCTAGGGAGGACCGCAGAAGCGGCTTTTTAACCACACAAGTGGAACCGCAGAAGCGGTCAAGGGACCGCATTTGCGTAAATAGCTGAGGTAGTGATGTCTTTTAAGATCCGGGGTTTGGTTCATTTCAACCGCATTTTCTTCCATTGGAGCCTATGGGGAGCAACTTTGAGGTGCCATTTTCATCATTCGACATTATGCAAGTAATTTATGCTAGCTTTAAGTTAAATACAAAGTTTATATATGGATTTTGATAAGGAATTTATGGAAAAACTTGGGGTTTGAGGCAAACCTAAATATTTGATAATCTTGGATTTTGACCACGGTTTTGGGTATAGAATTTAGAGAAAATTATATATTTGAGTTCGTGAATTTATGGGTAAATTTTATCTTCAAAACTTTTTGGATTTCCTAGTGCGTGGACCCGCGGGCTTTTTCATCAATTTTCGATCGGGTTTAGGAATTTATTCAAATTGGATTATAATGAGTAATTAAGTATTAACGAATTTGCATAATTATTGGCTAGTTTTGGAGTATTGTACATCGATTCGAGTCTTTAGAAGGGAGTGGAATACCGATTGTGGATCTTCGGAGTGAGGTGAGTCTCCTTTCTAACCTTGTAAGAGGGAATTGTCCCCATAGGTGAAATATTAATTACGTGCTCCTATTTGTGGGGGCTACGTATGCACGAGGTGACGAGAGTCCGTGCGTAGCTACTATTATGGTATTGTCTGGGTAGTTAGGACCCAAAAGCATGCTATTCTTGGATTATTTACGAACCTATTGATAGCTTGAACTGCTTACACCACATCGAATTAGTAAACAAATTTCTAAAAGGGTTAAACTTTATTTTCCTAAAATATTAGAGAGAATTGGCTTTTCTTTGGATAATTGCTCCGTGTTGATTTCTTGATTGGCTGGCTGTCTGTGTGTGTTTATTTTGAATGGGCCGAACGCCTCGGCAGATAAAATAGATGCATCTATAGGCACGCCGTCGACCCTCGACAAGTGTACAGTTTATTTTTGCTAGACTGGGCTGTCGCCTCAACATAATATGCGCATGCTTGTATTGCTCCCATGAACTTAATTAAGTTATTAGTGCCTCTTCATAGCTTGAAAATATTTGAATAATTACAAAAATGTATTTTGGAAATTTCCTACAAAAGAATTAATTGTTTACTTGTTTCCTTCCATTTGGACTAAAATCATGTTTATAGAAATCCATAATTTAATGTATTACTGACCTTATTATTGGACCACTAGTATGTGTCGAAGTCGACTATCTCTTCTTTACTTCTTCAAGATTAGACGGGATACTCATTGAGTACACGTTATTTACGTACTCATACTACACTTTTGTGCAATTTTGTTGCATAGGTATATGCAACCCTAGTGGCTTAGTGGCATCGCGGCATGGTTGACACGGAGTCTAGGTGAACTATATTTTCTCAAGGCGATCCGCAGTCAGTAGAGTCTCTTCAATTATCTGTATTTATTTTCTGTCTCATATTGTGTTTTAAACAGTTATTGTACTTTATTCGATTTCTTAGAAATTGTTCATGCACTTGTGATATTGAATTCTAGGATAGTTTGGAAGTATTTTGTAATGACTGTTTATCATTTAAATTTGATTGAGCCAATTATCTTTTAAATTACTAAATTTTGAAGGAAAATCCTAGATTTCAAAGGCAGTAGTACGAGAATTTAATTAAGTAATTTGGTTGGCTTCCCTTACAGCAGTGTCCGGCATCATCGTGATCCTTGGTGTATTTTGGGCCGTGACATAAATCTCTCCGGATAACCTCTTTGTCTCCTTTTTTTCTTCATGTCCACCTCCCTTAAACCCACCCAATCCCTCCCTTCATCCTTCTTTCTTTAATTCTCTATATCTCCGTTCAAGCTTTCATGACCTCAAAACCATTCCGACAATTTTGGGTACCCTTCTTTTCTTTACAATCAAAATGGGTACTCTTCAAACCTGCCCAAGCCCCCAAAATTACTCTCGCAAGTTTGTTGGTACCTAAAAAAGTTCAGATGACGGCATATTCAATTTCAAGGAGTTCCGAATCCATAGGGAATATTATACCTTTTTGAATGTTTTACTTAATGAGAAAGAGGTGGATCCATAACTTTTCAGAAATTCCAACGTGATAGGTTACCGGATTAGTGATACCAGTAACTCCCATCAACTCCGATCCTAGTGGATTTATTGTATAAAAGAAGAGAAACAAAAAAATTAGATTGCATAAAGCAACTTCCCTCAATTCTATAGATGGCTGGTGTTTCGTGTGGTTGCCATTTTTATAAAATAAGTGGGAATAGATTCTAAAATTTAAATTACTAATTATTAATGGGTTCTATAAAGTACATATGTCAAAAATAATAGGTTAAGTTGTGACAGGTCATTTTATGAAGTAAAGAGGCTTAAATGGGAAAATTCTAAGTTTATTTACCGGGTTGAAAAATAGGTACAGGTTTAGATGGCCCGGATGTCATTTTGCCTTGTTCTTTTTATAGATTTTTACATTCTTATGTTATATAGTAAACTATATTACCCTCCATGCTTAACTTTTAATATAATTATATTTTATTTACCTAATTACCATTATGTACATTTTAAGAGGTTTTATGGTATTAATTAGTCTCCTAATTTAACTCTACCGTATATTCCCACCCCCATCCCCCAAGTTTCTCTATCTAAATCTCACCCCCTCACCCACGTATCAAACCAGACCCCATGATTTTCTCTTCAATCACTCAATATTTTCTCTTTTAAAAGTAGTGAAAATCTGGAACCCATCTATCATTGACAACCCTTAAAAAACTTTAAATTCGAATTTGGGTTTTCAAAAGATATTGTTTGTATGAATTGGATGTTGTTGCAAATAATTGAGAAGTCTCTCTATGTCTCTCTATCTCTCAATCCCAAATTTCAGTAATATAACTCTAAGGAAAAGACATCAGCAATTCCACTATTGACAACCATTAAAAAGCTTTAAAGCTTTGAATTCGAATTTGGATCTTCAAAAATTATGTTTGTTTGGATTGAATGTTGTTGCAAATAATTTGGAATATAGTTTAGAGTTTATATCTCAATTTTGAGGGATTTTGGTAAAGATTAGACTTGGTTTTGGCTAAGTTTCATATTAAAACTCGAAGAAGAAGAAGTAATTGTAGTATTGTAGAAAAATTATATTCTATTGTTTATTTATTTTTCTTTTATTCATTTAACTATTATATGAAAAAATTACGTTTAAGTTGTATGATATTGTAGTTGTATATAACTGAGTAGAAATAATGTGCGAAATTTATAGATAAGTTGTATAATATATAATTAGTTGTATGAAATTTATTTTTTATATGTATAAATCAGATACAAAATATACAAAAGATATATTGTATAAAGTTTGTATTTAATTGTAGTTGTATTTAACTGGGTAGAAATAATCTGTGAAAGTTGTATTATAGAAATTATAGATAAATTGTATTCTGTTATTTATTTATTTTTCTTTTACTCATTTAACTATTATATGAAAGTTGAACAATATTGTATAAAAATTATATTTAAGTGGTATTATATTATAGTTGTATATAACTTAGTAGAAATAATGTATGTAAATCGTGGATAAGTTGTATAATATATAACTAGTTGTATGAAATTTATTTTTACTATGTATAAATCAAATACAAAATATACAAAATATATTGTATAAAATTTATATTTAAGTTGTATGTTATTGTAGTTGTATTTAACTGGGTAGAAATAATGTATGAAAGTTGTAAATAAATTGTATAATATATAACTAGTTGTATGAAATTTATTTTTATTATGTATAATAAGATGCAAAATATACAAAAGACATATTTTATAAAATTTATATTTAAGTTGTATGTTATTGTAGTTGTATTCAACTGGGTAGAAATAATGTGTAAAAATTGTAGATAAGTTATATAATATATAAATAGTTATATGAAATTTGCCTTTATTATGTATAATCGGATACAAAACACATATTTTATAAAATTTGTATAAAAATTATATTTAAGTGATATGATATTGTAGTTTTATATAACTGGGTAGAGCACAACAATTCAATTGAGTGATATTGTAGTTACTAAGTTTATTATGTTCATAAATAGAGCGCACCAATTCAATTGAGCACCCATTAATTCTTCCATTTAAATGTTTCTACATCTGAAGCAAAGGAAAAATGAACAAGAGTGTTCGTATCTATGCGATCGATTTATTTACTAAAGTAAGCTTATTAAAAGGAGGAGAGTGAGGGCTTTGGAATAAATGGGTGAACCAAACAAAATATGAGATTCGAATCTCAGGTTTTTGTGATTCCATACGTGACAGTGCAAGGGGACTATTTGAGTCATCCACTGTTCATTATTGTTCAAAATTATAATTAATGGAAACTCCAATGACTTAGAAATGTCACACACTATTTCCTTTTTCTTTTTCTTGTATAGTTTTTATGGTAAAAGTGATAACAAAATGCTCTGATTAGTATTTTTTATGCTTTGTGGGTTACATACAATAAAATAAGACTATGGAGTACTTTTGTGATCAAATATGGAGGAAAAGAGGCCAACCGCACAATATCTGCCAAGTGCACCATTCGAAATGCACAAACCAGAACTGGAGTTGGACTATCGCGGTCCTGGCGTAATCACGGACGGACCACGGCGAGAAGCTATTGCAGATTCAAAGAGGTCATTTGGCCGCGGTTCTAGCGTATAACCGCGGTAGGACCGTGGCAGACGACAAAAAGTTGAGGGTCTGAAGTGCAAATTGCGGAATTCTTAGTCCAAAACCCTATTTAAACAATAGAACTCGCACAAGGGAGTTATGTAATATTTTAGAGAGTACTTTAGCAAGGAAAACAAGTGTGAGAGATCACCCAAAACATCATTACTCTTATTCTTCTTTATTCTTCTTGCAATTTATGATTATGAATCTTTTTGTAGTTTATTTTTCCATTGTCATGAGTAGCTAAAAACCTTAATCTAAGGTTTTGGTGGAACCCGTTGGGAATAACTTGGTTGTTTTATTAATATAATTGGATTTGGTTGTTAATCTCTAATTGTTCATCTATATTTTGATTGTGGATTAGTTGAAAGGGTCCTCAATTATCCGTTCCCGTTTATTATGTATCTACTTGAGAGAGAGAGTGCATATTTAGGTGATTGTATGAACAACATCACTACCGGAGTATAGACGAGAGTCATAACCGAGGGCTTAGGGGTTGGATTAGAGATAACAAAACCTTGGGTGCAATCCAAGTGAATCGTATTGTAAAATTAGCTAGCGTAGCTTGAGAGAGTGCGTGTAGTAGATTATCATAATTACTTGAGAAAGAGCTATGGTAGATTGAGAGTTCATGATTGTTAGAGACAACTAAATCGTAGTTATAAGCCATATACAACCAAGAAAACTACCAACGGGGGAAACCATTGCCTTAGACTTTATTTCTACTGTTTACACATCAAGTTCAGTCAATTTTCAGTTATTAATTACTTCGAGTCTTTAGTTGTTAGAAAATCATTCATTGTGAATCAGAAAGTTTGGGAAAACAGATTGCGTGATTTGGTGAATCTGATAGTAGTAACTGATAGGTTAATTCCCCGTGGTTCGACTCTGGGCAATAATACTCAAATTATATTTGCAACGCCCGCTTAGTCTTTTGTGAGACTCAGTTGAGCGTGATCAGTTATCCGGGATTAAAATTAGTACTGGAATAACTTATACCTTATTGATGGTGTGGTAATTTGTGACGGAATAACTTATATTTTCTTTTTAAAAATTATGCAATTGTCATTTTTAATACAACAAAGTAAACAATGAATAAAAAAAAATACCAAAATAACATAATTACTCACAACATAATTTATCCTGGCATAAGACGTATTCAAATCAAACGACCCTTAAAGTGTATAAATATGAATGGCAGTATGGTAAGGTACAAATCTTCAATATTGGGAACAAAATTAGGTAACAATATCTAATTGGGAAAACCAAAGTGGTCGACACGGATACGAACATTGATTAGTGTTCGATATCTTGGTTTTAAATTTCAATATTAAATTATCTATATACACAGCTTTTAGGAACCAAAAGAATGTGTTGTTTATTTTAGACAAAATACATAAGTTGTCGTCTGAATTATGATTCAAATCTTTGTTATATAATTTTTCGGAACGAATATTACTTTATATACCCAATTTTTTCAAGTGTATTTAAGGCACATTACTTTTTCTTAACCAGTTTTTCAGAATATGTTTAATATCACACATCAATCAAACAGTGACACGCGACTCATTCGTTGAAAAAAACACGCATTATCCACATAGAAAAAATAGTGTGTAAATTATATACACTTTGAAAAGATTGGACGTGTAAAGTAATATTCGTTCCTAGAAAATACGTAATAGAAATTTGGGTTATAGTTAGGGAATAATTTATATATTTTGCCTTTATTTTATGGTTGTATACTTGTATGTCCATAACTCCATATGATTGGGAATCAAAGAGGACAACGTGAATAGGTCAAAACCCAGCTATTCGCGACAGAATAAATAGAAGACCCTCTTTTATATTGACACCTATTTAATTACTACATTCTTCTGTCTCAAATTATTATCAGTTTTGGCTTCTTATGATCAAATGAACTGAATTCCGTTTAATATTTGTAATTCTTTTAAATTTTCATTTTCATTTTAAAAAATGTACATCTAGTTCAATTTAGCTTGAAAATCGACTAATATGATCAAATTATAACCTGGGAACTAATGAAGGAGTATTTAGCTAGCATTTTTAATTTTAAGATTTTAAAAGTCCATGTCACGTGGTAGTATTAATCGTACGACCTATATATATATATATATACCTTTATATCTATATTTATATATATAAATATCTACATATCTCCTCTCTCTATATATAAAATCAATTATAACAAGTTATTTACTTCATTCGTTTTGATTTATGTAATTTTATTTTCTAGTTAATTTATTTAAAGATGAATGATCTCTTTCTAAATTTGAAATAAATATATTTGAATTCTTCATTTATTCTTAATGATAATTTGTTAGTATGATACAAATCTTATGACACGCATGTTTAATACTATAAATTTCAAAAATATAGCCTGGCATATTTTAAAATCACTAGCCTTAGAGTACACACGTTGTACAACAACAACAACAACAACAACAACCCAATATAATCCCACTTAGTGGGGTCTGGGGAGGGTAGTGTGTACGCAGACCTTACCCCTACCCTAAGGTAGAGAGGCTGTTTCCAAATAGACCCCCGACATCCTTCCCTCCAAGAACTACCCACCTTGCTCTTGGGGAGACTCGAACTCACAACCTCTCGGTTGGAAGTGGGAGTTGCTTACCATCATAGCAACCCCTCTTGTCAGAGTACACACGTTGTACATGTATTTTATATCAATAAATACAAATTTTACTTTCTCCGGTCCAAAATAAGTGAGTTTTTGGATGTTTTTATACATATTAAGAAATCTACCTTTTAGCATTAGTTAGCAATGGGATTGACCATATTAACCTTTACTATCTCAAATAAATACTCCTACCACATATTCCAACACTATTTACTCGAAGGACAATGTAGGAAAAAAATAATTAATTCATTCTTGAAATTTAGAAAAATTTACTTATTTTGACCACAAGAAAAAGGCCAAAAAATTAGGGAATATAAAATTACATAGATATTATTTACAAAAGTTTCTGAATTATTAAATAAAATTTTAAAAATACAAAAAATAATGAACATTAATCACATTTACCTAACTCAATAAGGAAATTATAACACGATAGATTCAATCATTATCGTGATAAAGAAATTATACATACTAATAAATATCGTCAGTTTTTAGGTCAATAATGATGGGTATATCAGTTAGCCACAAATTCTTAATTTGATATTTATTTACTTACATGCAGTATATATCTCCTATATAGATTTATTGACACTATAAAAAATTAAGAAACTTTTTATTAACATTATTTTTATGGAATAGTTTGAAATAACTAATATTTTAATATTATTCACCTTAAATCTTCAAAATTTTAGCTGATTTGAAAATCATTCTGAGCTCCTGAGTTTTGCTTTAAGTTTTATCTCTTGGTATCTTCATATGGAAGACTTTTAATGTCATCTTAATTATTATTATTTCAGGTGAATAACAATTTTATATCAATTCTAGTGAATATTAACTTAATCAATTTATATATTATTGGCATTGCATTTCTAAATATAAAAAGATCAATTAAACATTAATTGTATTCAATATCAAATTTATTTTCTATAGTAAAAGATCGACTAATTTTGTGTTTAAGTTGCGTATTGCTATAGTAGTCTAGATTGAGTGAAGAAGACAAATCCTATATAGTTAATAATTTTTAATTTTTATTAATATACTTTGTTTCAAATACTTAGTAAAAAGAATTTTTCTAAAACATTACTCATTGATATTAGAAAAACTAATTTGTTCATCATGGTAAGTACAATCATCTTCCAATTGCATTTAGAAATTACTTGAAAAGAACGGCCACAAATTTTTTACAAATAATCTAAATAATTGAATTCTTAATTATTTATTTAAGGTAAAAAAAATTTAGGCACCTAGTTTAAATAAGTAAACATTTAATAACCAAATTTCAATAATTTTTAGGTCCTAAATATTAGGATAACCAAATGACTGTTTTGTCCAATGTGAATTATATTTTAAAGGGACAAAAAAGATGAATGATATTTCGTGAAGGGCGAGCTTTTAATATAATATATATAAGTTTTAAAATTATTTCTTTCTTATATTCTAAATATGTGATATAAATTGAAATTAATGAAGTATTTTATATTCCCTTATTCATGTCTCACATTATTATAAAAACACCATGCATACCTCAACCATACTAAGGGTTTCTTCTAAAATTGAAGGTTGGAGACATTCCTTCAAATTAAGAGTTATCTCCATAGAATTGAGAGGCCGATAAGCACAAATTTACAGTTTAAGGAAACAGGCATATATAATTAGCACTTACAGTCTTCACTACAGATTACAGTTAGGTTACCTGTAGTTTCCTAAAATGCAGCAGCTCAAGTCAATTTTGAGTTCTTCCTCTTTCGGAAGCAGCTCAAAGCGATCCAGTTACAGCCGGAACTTTGACTTGCCGGAGGACTCAACGCTGACGACGTCAAACTCTTGCAATTTTAACCGCGCCGCAATGTTGCCGATTTTCCTCAACGATTTGCACAGAAACAACAATAACAGCATCAACAACGACGACGAGGAATTAGTTGAAATCACGGTAGAGCTAGATGATAATTCGATCGTTCTCTGTAATTTAACCCCGGCTAATTCATCGCAGCATAATACCAAAGCTGCTGCTGGTGGTGAAGAAGTTTCTAGAACATCCAGTGCCGGTTCCAGAATTCGCCGGAGATTTTCAACGGGATCGCTGACGTCGAGATCCGGCGTGAATGATGATCATGTTTTTTGTACTCGGATTAATGATAAAAGTGAGCACACGATTTTATCGATACGTGAAGAAATGAAATCGAAATTGAAGCTAGTGAGGAATAAATCCAGTGCTCAACACTCGCTTGGAGGATTGAGATTTATAAGCAAGAAGAGTAGTGGAGAATTTGAAGATAATGTGCGATGGGAAAAAGTTGAAGCTCGGTTCAATGCTTTAGCTAAGGAGGGATTGCTTGCTAGAGAAGATTTTGGTGAATGCATAGGTACTTTCGAAATTTCAGTTCACGTGAATGACATGAATGCTATCAAAATAACTATTCCCTCTATTCCAATTTACATGATATTGTTTGTTCATCTAGATTGGAATTTCTTTAATTGTGATCATGAATTTAGACATGGAATATTTAATTTTTTTTTAGATAGAATTTATATATTTGAAAACTATATAAAAAATACTATAAGTCACAATAATTAAAATTTTAAGATACGTAAATAGCATATGAAAGAATATTCACAGTCAAAAAATGATTCATTTGACTCTCGAAATCTTAACACTCTCGTATTAATTGGGACTGACAGTTTCATTTTATGTGACACTCCTCTCTTTTAACTTTGTTTCAAAAAGAGCTTTAGACTTTGAGCTTTTCATTTTAACATATGTTATATTCATCAAAATGTCAATAAAATGTTTAAAATCAAATATTTTAAAACTTCGTGTACAGTCAAATATCACATTTTAAATGAAACGAAGAGACTGTATTCTATTATCTTTAGCATCATCGTTTCTACAGGAAAATTACAAGAACATGCATGAAAAGCACATAGTATCTTCAATATTGCTTGCTGTACGTAGAACTCAAAACATTTCATTGTATAGCGAACTTCATGGAGCAAATTAATATAACTCCATAGAAACAATATAATTTATTAACTTCAAAATTTTGATTTTAAATTTCCATTTATTCAAAATGTGCAGGAATGGAGGATTCGAAAGAGTTTGCGGTGGGAGTTTTCGATGCACTGGCGAGACGACGACGTCAAAAGACAGCGAAGATAACGAAATCAGAGCTTCATGATTTTTGGTTGCAGATTTCTGACCAGAGCTTCGACGCTCGCCTTCAGATTTTCTTTGACATGTGTGTGCACTCTTTATTTTGTTTGAGTTTACTGACTGTTCAAATCCTTTTACACGATTAGTTTAGTTTAACTTATTATAGAATGTTATATTAACTCTAAAGGCATTCATCTGAAAAATACTGATAATCGATAAATTGTGATTTTTATTTATTGTTGTCGTCCAATTTTTTTTCAACTGCTCACGTTGCATGTACGTCTCATTATAGGGCTGATAGCAATGGAGACGGAAGGATTACCAGAGATGAAGTTCAAGAGGTAAGGTTATCATATCATAACTTGTCAATAAAAACAAAAAGAGGTTAAAAGTTTATAATTTCCTTATACTATTCATAGTACTTGTCAGAAACAGAAAACTTGGTATAGACGACGACGTATAGTGAGGCTATAATGGAGAATAGAATTATTCGCTGATATTATATAAACATGCCATTAATAATAGGAGTATACGACTAATTCAAATAGGTTATTTACCTTCTTTTCCATGTTGCTAATCTAGCTATATGCTTGGTGCAGAAATTTATATGCCCTTAGTTTTTTAATGATTTGATTGTTTGAATATTGTTTATACTGAATTTAACTCTATTAAAACTGCAATGATATCTTTAGAAGTTTCTAATATTATCTTTCTGTTTGTTCTTCCAACAGCTAATAATGCTGAGTGCTTCGGCAAATAAGCTGTCCAGATTAAATGAACGTGCAGAAGATTATGCTTCTTTAATAATGGAGGAATTAGACCCTGAAAATCTTGGTTATATTGAGGTACCAAATTGTTGATCTTCTTATCTTTCTGTTCTTATTTCCTCCCTTAAACTATTTTCAAAAACTAACTACCAAAGTTGGTGACCTGACTATTTGCTGCCCAAACAAAAACTTATGTCCAAATTACTCGGACAGCAGACCAGCCACATTATATCAGTCAGAACACCAAAAGTATTCTGATTTGAAATTGAGATGTAGTTGATTGATTGAAACTTTTGAGACAGTCTTTATTCGTCGTGGGAATGGAACTTTTTCCACTTCTTACTTAAACTAAGCATAATAGAAATAATTAAATCTGCTAAGCTTAATAAAAATGTCATAGTACAATGGATTTCAGGAACACGAATTATTAGTCCAATCACATATATGTCTTGATCAAGTTAAAGGAGATAATATGATCATATATAGGCATTAAAAGATAAAATTAAGCATCAGGCTAACAAAGAAGCGCATGAGCAACAAAAACTAATTTTAATACATCAAGAAATCAAAAATCACTTCTTTCATCCTGGGGGACAGAGGAACTGTATCATTTGAGTTGTAGTTTAGTTTATCAGTAACATCATTGTAGCCGGACGCATTTGGTATAACTGTCTCCCATTCACCTTTTCTTTCAGTTATGGCAGTTGGAAGCACTTCTTCTGCAAAGGGACAATTACATGAACTACAGCAGATCTTTAAGCACACCAAGTGTTGGATGTAGTCAAAACTCAGGATCTCTTAAGCCGAAAGACATATTGAAGAGAGCGAGCTGCACCCTCGAATGTCTTGTATTAAAGAACTGGCAAAGAGGTTGGATTCTATTGCTATGGATGATATCAATGGCCGGACTTTTCACATGGAAATTCTTACAGTATAGGCAAAGGGCAGCATTCCAAGTTATGGGATATTGCTTGCCAATAGCTAAAGGTGCTGCAGAAACTCTTAAATTAAATATGGCACTCATTCTTCTACCAGTTTGTCGTAACACATTAACTAAGCTAAGGACTACAAGAGCCAGGTTACTTATCCCTTTCGATGATAACATCAATTTTCACCAGGTGAGCAGAACAAAATTCACCAATATTAGTACTCTTGAAGTTTATAATGAACACAATTTTCTTCTGAACTGTGTCATTTCTATTGGCAGATTATTGCATTTGCCATAGCAGTTGGAGTAGTACTTCACGCGGGAAATCATTTAGCGTGTGATTTCCCCCGTCTGGTTAACTCATCTGAAGAAAAATTTGCTCTTATATCGTCTCATTTTGACAACGTGAAGCCTAGTTATGAAAGCCTTTTGACTGGTGTTGAAGGCATCACAGGTATTGGTATGGTAATTTTGATGACAATTGCTTTCACATTAGCATCACGACGATTCAGGAGAAATTTGGTGAAGCTGCCACCTCCTCTCAACCGATTAACTGGCTTTAACGCATTTTGGTATTCTCATCACCTTCTCGCAATGGTTTATGTATTGCTACTAATACATGGAATATTCCTGTTCTTGGACCACCAATGGTATCACAAAACAGTAAGCACAATTATGAACATATTCAGTACATGTATATATGAAGCACCAAATTCCTTATAATTTATCTATGATTAAATGTTCAATAGTTATCGCACATGATTGTTGCAGACATGGATGTACATCTCCATTCCATTGCTCCTATATGCCGCAGAGAGGAGTTTCAGAAAATGCAGATCGGAATACTATGGCGTTAAGATTTTTAAGGTAACTTGAAATATCAGCCTATAAGCCTTCCATCTAATAGAGAATTTAAACAACAAACAACAACAGCCTAGTGAGATCCCAAAAGTGGAGTCTAGGGAGGGTAGAGCGCACGCAAACCTTATCCCTACTCCGGGGGAGTAGAGAGGCTGTTTCTGGTTGACCCTTGGCACAAGAAGGATAGCATCTAGTAGAGAATTTAAGAAATAAAAGGACAGAAGGAAACAAATGAAGAATTGGCTTTTCTACCTATACAGGTTTCTGTACTTCCAGGAGATGTCCTCGGCTTGATCATGTCAAAACCAAATGGTTTCAAATACAAGAGTGGACAGTACATATTCCTGCAGTGCCCAACAATCTCTTCATTCGAATGGTATGCGCATTGGTTCCCCGTTTAAACTGATTATATATCCACAAACAAGAATAAAATGCAAACCTTAATGTTTTTTCAGGCATCCATTTTCTATAACATCAGCACCAGGAGATGACTACCTCAGCATTCACATACGCACTGTAGGTGACTGGACATCAGAACTTAAGAATGTATTCACTGAGGATGACAGTTCAGCGTGTGTAATTGGTCGAGCTATGTTCAAAGAATTTGACGATATTGATCAAAGAAGGTACTTCATCAATGTTATTTGACACCTAAAGTTTAATCGTCATTCCCTTGTCAATATGTCTAAAGGACTTATCTATGATGCAGTTTACCTCGGTTGCTTGTTGATGGACCATATGGTGCGCCAGCACAAGACTATCAAAATTACGATGTCTTACTTCTTGTAGGACTTGGAATTGGAGCTACACCTTTTATAAGTATCTTGAAGGATCTATTGAACAATTCAAGAACAGAAGACAATGTGGTACTCATCCTTTTTCTTGTTTATTGTTTATTCTTGTTGAATAACTAAACATGTGGTATTAATCTTAGTTAAAAATATTAACTTCAGGATTCTAGTACTGAGATCACTTCATCATATGATAGCTGGAGAAGTGTTGCAACTTCAAGTGTGGCATCAAGTGGAAGAAAGAAATTACAGAGGACAAAGAATGCATATTATTATTGGGTTACTAGAGAACCTGGATCGTTCGAGTGGTTTAAAGGAGTCATGAATGAAGTTGCAGAAATAGATCACAAGGTAGTACATCATAATCAGCAATGAATGTTCATTCTTTTCTGATTACTGATCTATTAGTATTGTAGTTTGACAATTTTATTACCAATTGGCTGCAATGAATCAGGGTCAGATAGAGATGCACAATTATTTGACAAGTGTTTATGATAAGGATGACGCGAGGTCCACTCTAATCACTATGCTCCAGGCACTTAACCATGCCAAACATGGTGTTGATATCCTTTCTGGCACTCGGGTATGATCCATATTACATCACTGCTATCCTCATTCGAAGCTTCTTAAAGGGATGTATATAACTATTCAGCGAGGCTGGAAATATTTTTTAAGAATATAGTTCAATCATACAACAGTAAAGAGTAGAGTGCAATTGGACTGGTACATTTTCCACCAAGTACTGACTTTAGACTATGCAGGTGAAGACACATTTTGCAAGGCCCAAGTGGAAAGAAGTATTCAACAGAATAGCTTCCAAGCATCCTTTTTCAACAGTAGGTAAGAAAGCGTTACAACCTCAACTATGATGAATATTGAATACCAAGGGGTCGTACATGGACAAGCAAAACTAATTCTGGGATAAAATTTTAGTCCCGCCTTTTCCCTTGCTAGGTTACTAATCGTGAGATAAGTTGTCATGGGATTAAAAATAGTATTGGGATAACTTATAGGGATAATTTCACATAAGTACAACTCACACACCTGACTTGCAACATAATAGCCTAGATATCACATTCCAAATCTATAGCCAACAAATAATAGGCTAATTTCCGAAAAAATAGCTTATTTCTCACAATCAACTAGTGTTATTGCCCCCACTTTATACAATCAGTTGTTTTCATTCTCATGATTTCCTTTGATTATTAAAGATTTGATAAAAAATGCAAATAAGCCACAATGCAACTCAAAAAATCCTCTCTTGAATAATACATATTATCCGAAGGTAAGAAATTCAAACACTTTTATCTGCAATTGCTGAAGCAATCCAACAGGATAAAAGAAATATGAAAATTTGATAAATGAATTATAGAATTCCTCCAACGCGTACAAATCTGTTTCGTATAGCGCATACACGAAAAAGAAGAAGAGAAGGAAGTGCCAGACTTCTGTAGAGACCTCTTACACGCTAACAATATATATACATCCTTATAAACAGAAAAACAAATATTTATACAACATAATGCACAAATATACACATTTATACACAATTATACAATACTGTATAACTTGTATAAATATGTATAATTGTGTATAAGAGGTGTCTGTAGATCCATATACACAATTATATACTATTATACAGTGTCGATACAACCTAATACATAGTTATGATTTTCCAGAACTTCAAAATTCAGAATCTTCCAAAATTACCAGAACTCAAACTTCAAAATCATCCAAAATTAGTGGTTGTTTGTTGGTGCAAATCAAGTTTGAGAGCTATTTATTTCAAATCTGTGTGTATTTTCATGTTTCTTTCAAAAATCTTTTTCGTTCTTCTGCTTGCCACCATGGACGACAGTGTCTTTCTTCGAGCCTTCTTCGAGCCATTAATGGCAGAACTGCGTGGGGGTAAATGAGGGGAATAGTGGGGGCTAAGTTAAGAGAGGATGAGAGATCTATGTGGGTTAGAGAGAAAGAAGTGAAAGACGGTGAGAGAAAGAAGGGAACGAAGAAAGAAGAAAATAATAAAAACACTAAAAATATGTCTTTAACAATGGGCTAACAGTAAGTTTCTTTCAAGTTATGTATAACATGGGCTATATATGGTAAGAGCTTCAAATGTGGACCATTTTCGGTTGGGCTATTAGGCCAAGTTACATGGGCTGTAATTCTTTCTAACTTATATGTGTCAGATGGTAGAATTATAATCTCAGGATAAATTATCCCGGGATAAAGCAGTAGAATTGACAATCCCAGTATTAATCCAAACACTTAGTAAGAAATAATACCACGATAACTAATCTCAACATAACTAATCCTAGTATAACTTGTCTTCAAACCAAACGACCCCTTAAGTTTGTTTATTTCTAAAAGGTGCTGTTTCATGTCTGATTCTGCTTGTTACTTTAGAGCCTGGGATCATCATTTCAGCACTATAATCCAACCTTCTGACAATGACTATGACAAAAAAAATAGAGCTAATAAAGAAACTATGAAGATAACATAATCAAAGGCATCACAAGCTCGTAGCAAAATCTTATGATGTAAGCAATATCTACTGACACTATTAAAGATGTTCTATAATGTTAGCTTTCTTTAACTTATTATAGCATGTTATTTACTGTTTTTATCAAGTTATCACTTAATGCATATCAAAGTAATTTACCTTCAGTTATTTTATAGTAAAGTGATTGTGTAAATATTTATTATACTGCATAGAAATTAAACTCAATAAGAAAAAAGAAAGAAAAACGAACAAGCACTACTTAAGAACTATGTTGTGCAGACTCCAAAATGCTGGTGCACCGTGGAGGCTCCTCCAAAAAATACACTATTTTTGGAGGATCCAACACGCACCCAGTGATATTTTCGGAGAGTCCGAAGAAGGTAGATCTTCCTAACAAGCTAAATGATGCAGGAGTCTTCTACTGTGGGACGCCTGTCTTAGCAAAGGAGTTGAAGAAGCTATCAAAAGTATTGACTTATAAAACATCCACAAGATTTGTTTTTCACAAGGAGCTCTTTTGAACCTAGATAATTTGGGTAACAAACAAAACATTTTTCTCTTTTCTTTTTTCCTTTATTTCATTTCTGTAGTTATATGTACAAAAAAGGAATACATGTGAGTATAAATATTCATTTAGCAAAATGTAAATGCATATATACAGCATACAAATGATTATAGTGAGAAAGATATCTGTACGTGATTAAAGTAATTTCAATATAGGATTATAGTGAGAAAGATATCCATATTTGATTAGAGTATTTTCAAAAAAAGAATGTAAATTCTTATGATATGGTATGCTCAGTAAAAAACACAGGAGAAGAATATATGTTCCTAGTGGCTTTTAGTTCGAGTCGATTACGCAATTGGTCATTCAACTATTTAAAATTACTTAGTAAAGTCATTTTTTTTTTTTTGTAATAAAAAAAACCACTTAACTATTTATATAGCATTCACAATGACGCTGCATTAATCCCAAA
Organism: Nicotiana noctiflora; assembly: GCA_032618575.1. NCBI lineage: Eukaryota > Viridiplantae > Streptophyta > Magnoliopsida > Solanales > Solanaceae > Nicotiana > Nicotiana noctiflora. The sequence continues at coordinate 158,711 of JASVEL010002786.1, forward strand.
AGATAATTCTCCTACAGTTTGTAGTTTAAGACTGTAACTATATATATATATTTTTTAATATTTTTCAGTTGTGACTACTCACCAGTTTTAAAAAAAAAACATAAATGTAGCTTGCAGTCTCGGATTGCAAACTGTACGAAAATATTTTTGGAATTAATTCGATGTCGTTTGAACTTTAGACTGGATAAATTATCATCGACCGCTAATTTTATGTCGAACTTGGTCTAATCTGCCAGATGCTAGTATTACTAATTAATTCAATCCCTTCACTACTTCAGTCCTAAACTAATACTTCTAACTAGTTTTAACGTACGAAGTTTTGCGCGTGTGACTTATCTACATAAATTATACTTTTAAGTTTTTAATCACAAAAATATTATATTAAAATTATATTTCAGTTATAGAATAAGAGTTTAAGCAACTGAAATTGAAGAAAAAGTTGAACATAGTATAAATTTCAATTAGAACAATTTGTTTGTATGAAATAATTTTGTCACGGCCTGAATCGCCCACCATCGGGACGGGTGATGGTGCCGAACATCGCACTCGCTAGGCAAGCCAACGTTAGAGTTCTATTCACTTTTTTCCTTTACTTTTTATAGTTAAAATGAACAAAACCAAATCTAACTGATGCAGAAGTACACAATAAATCGGTTATCTATAAACTATTTACAATATAGAAATTGTTACCACCCAGAAACTGATGTCACAATCTACGAACATACTAAGAATATCTACAAGTATTAGCCCGAAAGAAAAGTAAATCTGTCTTGAAAGAAAATAAAACAAGAATGTAGAAACATAGGAGGGGCGTCAGGGCCTGCAGATGCCGGCATGACTACCTTGGGTCTCCTAGATGAATGCCTACAACCGACCTCTCGATCAGCCACAACCAGCTCCAAAATCTGCATAGAAATTGCAGAGTGTAGTATCAGTACAACCGACTTCATATACTGGTAAGTGTCGAACCTAACCTCGACGAGGTAGTGACGAGGCTACAACGAGGCATTTATTAAATAACCTGCATATAGTATATAATAAAGTAAAAGGAAGTGCAGAACGAAATAGAACAGTAACTTGCAGCCAAAAATAAA
>JASVEL010002787.1:0-48834 GCA_032618575.1 Nicotiana noctiflora
CACGATAGATTCAATCATTATCGCGATAAAGAAATTATACATACTAATAAACATCGTCAATTTTTGAGGTCAATAATGATGGGTATATCAGTTAACCACATATTCTTAATTTGATATTTGTTTACTTACATGCAGTATATATCTCCTATATAGATTTATTGACACTATAAAAATATTAAGAAACTTTTTATTAACATTATTTTTATGGAATAGTTTGAAATAACTAATATTTTTAATATTATTCACCTTAAATCTTCAAAATTTTAGCTGATTTGAAAATCATTGTGAGCTCCTGAGTTTTGCTTTAAGTTTTATCTCTTGGTATCTTCAAATGGAAGACTTTTAATGTCATCTTAATTATTATTATTTCAGGTGAAATAACAATTTTATATCAATTCTAGTGAATATTAACTTAATCAATTTATATAATATTATTGGCATTGCATTTCTAAATATAAAAAGATCAATTAAACATTAATTTTATTCAATATAAAATTTATTTTCTATAGTAAAAAGGTCGACTAATTTTGTGTTAAAGTTGCGTATTGCTATAATAGTCTAGATTGAGTGAAGAAGACAAATCCTATATAGTTAATAATTTTTAATTTTTATTAATATACTTTGTTTCAAATACTTAGTAAAAAGAATTCTTCTAAAACATTACTCATTGATATTAGAAAAACTAATTTGTTCATCATGGTAAGTACAATCATCTTCCAATTGCATATAGAAATTACTTGAAAAGAACGGCCACGAAATTTTTACAAATAATCTAAATAATTGACTTCTTAATTATTTATTTAAGGTAAAAAAAATTTAGGTACCTAGTTTAAATAAGTAAACATTTAATAACCAAATTTCAATAATTTTTAGGTCCTAAATATTAGGATAACCAAATGAATGTTTTGTCCAATGTGAATTATATTTTAAAGGGACAAAAAAAATGAATGATATTTCGTGAAGGATGAGCTTTTAATATAGTATATATAAGCTTTAAAAGTATTTCTTTCTTATATTCTAAATATGTGATATAAATTGAAATTAATGAAGTATTTTATATTCCCTTATTCATGTCTCACATTATTATAAAAACACTATGCATACCTCAACCATACTAAGGGTTTCTTCTAAAATTAAAGGTTGGAGACATTCCTTCAAATTAAGAGTTATCTCCATAGAATTGAGAGGCCGATAAGCACAAATTTACAGTTTAAGGAAACAGGCATATATAATTAGCACTTACAGTCTTCACTACAGATTACAGTTAGGTTACCTGTAGTTTCCTAAAATGCAGCAGCTCAAGTCAATTTTGAGTTCTTCCTCTTTCGGAAGCAGCTCAAAGCGATCCAGTTACAGCCGGAACTTTGACTTGCCGGAGGACTCAACGCCGACGACGTCAAACTCTTGCAATTTTAACCGCGCCGCAATGTTGCCGATTTTCCTCAACGATTTGCACAGAAACAACAATAACAGCATCAACAACGACGACGAGGAATTAGTTGAAATCACGGTAGAGCTAGATGATAATTCGATCGTTCTCTGTAATTTAACGCCGGCTAATTCATCGCAGCATAATACCAAAGCTGCTGGTGGTGGTGAAGAAGTTTCTAGAACATCCAGTGCCGGTTCCAGAATTCGCCGGAGATTTTCAACGGGATCGCTGACGTCGAGATCCGGCGTGAATGATGATCATGTTTTTTGTACTCGGATTAATGATAAAAGTGAGCACACGATTTTATCGATACGTGAAGAAATGAAATCGAAATTGAAGCTAGTGAGGAATAAATCGAGTGCTCAGCACTCGCTTGGAGGATTGAGATTTATAAGCAAGAAGAGTAGTGGAGAATTTGAAGATAATGTGCTATGGGAAAAAGTTGAAGCTCGGTTCAATGCTTTAGCTAAGGAGGGATTGCTTGCTAGAGAAGATTTTGGTGAATGCATAGGTACTTTCGAAATTTCAGTTCACGTGAATGACATGAATGCTATCAAAATAACTATTCCCTCTCTTCCAATTTACATGATATTGTTTGTTCATCGAGATTGGAATTTCTTTAATTGTGATCATGAATTTAGACATAGAATATTTAATTTTTTTTAGATAGAATTTATATATTTGAAAACTATATAAAAAATACTATAAGTCACAATAATTAAAATTTTAAGATACGTAAATAGCATATGAAAGAATATTCACAGTCAAAAAATGATTCATTTGACTCTCGAATCTTATCTCTCGTATTAATTGGGACGGAAGGAGTACTTATCAGTTTCATTTTATGTGACACTCCTCTCTTTTAACTTTGTTTCAAAAAGAGCTTTAGACTTTGAGCTTTTCATTTTAACATATGTTATATTCATCAAAATGTCAATAAAATGTTTAAAATCAAATATTTTAAAACTTCGTGTACAGTCAAATATCACATTTTAAATGAAACGAAGAGACTGTATTCTATTATCTTTAGCATCATCGTTTCTACAGGAAAAATTACAAGAACATGCATGAAAAGCACATAGTATCTTCAATATTGCTTGTTGTACGTAGAACTCAAAACATTTCATTGTATAGCGAACTTCATGGAGCAAATTAATATAACTCCATAGAAACAATATAATTTATTAACTTCAAAATTTTGATTTTAAATTTCCATTTATTCAAAATGTGCAGGAATGGAGGATTCGAAAGAGTTTGCGGTGGGAGTTTTCGATGCACTGGCGAGACGACGACGTCAAAAGACAGCGAAGATAACGAAATCAGAGCTTCATGATTTTTGGTTGCAGATTTCTGACCAGAGCTTCGACGCTCGCCTTCAGATTTTCTTTGACATGTGTGTGCACTCTTTATTTTGTTTGAGTTTACTGACTGTTCAAATCCTTTTACACGATTAGTTTAGTTTAACTTATTATAGAATGTTATATTAACTCTAAAGGCATTCATCTGAAAAATACTGATAATCGATAAATTGTGATTTTTATTTATTGTTGTCGTCCAATTTTTTTTCAACTGCTCACGTTGCATGTACGTCTCATTATAGGGCTGATAGCAATGGAGACGGAAGGATTACCAGAGATGAAGTTCAAGAGGTAAGGTTATCATATCATAACTTGTCAATAAAAACAAAAAGAGGTTAAAAGTTTATAATTTCCTTATACTATTCATAGTACTTGTCAGAAACAGAAAACTTGGTATAGACGACGACGTATAGTGAGGCTATAATGGAGAATAGAATTATTCGCTGATATTATATAAACATGCCATTAATAATAGGAGTATACGACTAATTCAAATAGGTTATTTACCTTCTTTTCCATGTTGCTAATCTAGCTATATGCTTGGTGCAGAAATTTATATGCCCTTAGTTTTTTAATGATTTGATTGTTTGAATATTGTTTATACTGAATTTAACTCTATTAAAACTGCAATGATATCTTTAGAAGTTTCTAATATTATCTTTCTGTTTGTTCTTCCAACAGCTAATAATGCTGAGTGCTTCGGCAAATAAGCTGTCCAGATTAAATGAACGTGCAGAAGATTATGCTTCTTTAATAATGGAGGAATTAGACCCTGAAAATCTTGGTTATATTGAGGTACCAAATTGTTGATCTTCTTATCTTTCTGTTCTTATTTCCTCCCCTTAAACTATTTTCAAAAACTAACTACCAAAGTTGGTGACCTGACTATTTGCTGCCCAAACAAAAACTTATGTCCAAATTACTCGGACAGCAGACCAGCCACATTATATCAGTCAGAACACCAAAAGTATTCTGATTTGAAATTGAGATGTAGTTGATTGATTGAAACTTTTGAGACAGTCTTTATTCGTCGTGGGAATGGAACTTTTTCCACTTCTTACTTAAACTAAGCATAATAGAAATAATTAAAGTATAGAGCAGCTGCTTCTGTTCTGCTAAGCTTAATAAAAATGTCATAGTACAATGGATTTCAGGAACACGAATTATTAGTCCAATCACATATATGTCTTGATCAAGTTAAAGGAGATAATATGATCATATATAGGCATTAAAAGATAAAATTAAGCATCAGGCTAACAAAGAAGCGCATGAGCAACAAAAACTAATTTTAATACATCAAGAAATCAAAAATCACTTCTTTCATCCTGGGGGACAGAGGAACTGTATCATTTGAGTTGTAGTTTAGTTTATCAGTAACATCATTGTAGCCGGACGCATTTGGTATAACTGTCTCCCATTCACCTTTTCTTTCAGTTATGGCAGTTGGAAGCACTTCTTCTGCAAAGGGACAATTACATGAACTACAGCAGATCTTTAAGCACACCAAGTGTTGGATGTAGTCAAAACTCAGGATCTCTTAAGCCGAAAGACATATTGAAGAGAGCGAGCTGCACCCTCGAATGTCTTGTATTAAAGAACTGGCAAAGAGGTTGGATTCTATTGCTATGGATGATATCAATGGCCGGACTTTTCACATGGAAATTCTTACAGTATAGGCAAAGGGCAGCATTCCAAGTTATGGGATATTGCTTGCCAATAGCTAAAGGTGCTGCAGAAACTCTTAAATTAAATATGGCACTCATTCTTCTACCAGTTTGTCGTAACACATTAACTAAGCTAAGGACTACAAGAGCCAGGTTACTTATCCCTTTCGATGATAACATCAATTTTCACCAGGTGAGCAGAACAAAATTCACCAATATTAGTACTCTTGAAGTTTATAATGAACACAATTTTCTTCTGAACTGTGTCATTTCTATTGGCAGATTATTGCATTTGCCATAGCAGTTGGAGTAGTACTTCACGCGGGAAATCATTTAGCGTGTGATTTCCCCCGTCTGGTTAACTCATCTGAAGAAAAATTTGCTCTTATATCGTCTCATTTTGACAACGTGAAGCCTAGTTATGAAAGCCTTTTGACTGGTGTTGAAGGCATCACAGGTATTGGTATGGTAATTTTGATGACAATTGCTTTCACATTAGCATCACGACGATTCAGGAGAAATTTGGTGAAGCTGCCACCTCCTCTCAACCGATTAACTGGCTTTAACGCATTTTGGTATTCTCATCACCTTCTCGCAATGGTTTATGTATTGCTACTAATACATGGAATATTCCTGTTCTTGGACCACCAATGGTATCACAAAACAGTAAGCACAATTATGAACATATTCAGTACATGTATATATGAAGCACCAAATTCCTTATAATTTATCTATGATTAAATGTTCAATAGTTATCGCACATGATTGTTGCAGACATGGATGTACATCTCCATTCCATTGCTCCTATATGCCGCAGAGAGGAGTTTCAGAAAATGCAGATCGGAATACTATGGCGTTAAGATTTTTAAGGTAACTTGAAATATCAGCCTATAAGCCTTCCATCTAATAGAGAATTTAAACAACAAACAACAACAGCCTAGTGAGATCCCAAAAGTGGAGTCTAGGGAGGGTAGAGCGCACGCAAACCTTATCCCTACTCCGGGGGAGTAGAGAGGCTGTTTCTGGTTGACCCTTGGCACAAGAAGGATAGCATCTAGTAGAGAATTTAAGAAATAAAAGGACAGAAGGAAACAAATGAAGAATTGGCTTTTCTACCTATACAGGTTTCTGTACTTCCAGGAGATGTCCTCGGCTTGATCATGTCAAAACCAAATGGTTTCAAATACAAGAGTGGACAGTACATATTCCTGCAGTGCCCAACAATCTCTTCATTCGAATGGTATGCGCATTGGTTCCCCGTTTAAACTGATTATATATCCACAAACAAGAATAAAATGCAAACCTTAATGTTTTTTCAGGCATCCATTTTCTATAACATCAGCACCAGGAGATGACTACCTCAGCATTCACATACGCACTGTAGGTGACTGGACATCAGAACTTAAGAATGTATTCACTGAGGATGACAGTTCAGCGTGTGTAATTGGTCGAGCTATGTTCAAAGAATTTGACGATATTGATCAAAGAAGGTACTTCATCAATGTTATTTGACACCTAAAGTTTAATCGTCATTCCCTTGTCAATATGTCTAAAGGACTTATCTATGATGCAGTTTACCTCGGTTGCTTGTTGATGGACCATATGGTGCGCCAGCACAAGACTATCAAAATTACGATGTCTTACTTCTTGTAGGACTTGGAATTGGAGCTACACCTTTTATAAGTATCTTGAAGGATCTATTGAACAATTCAAGAACAGAAGACAATGTGGTACTCATCCTTTTTCTTGTTTATTGTTTATTCTTGTTGAATAACTAAACATGTGGTATTAATCTTAGTTAAAAATATTAACTTCAGGATTCTAGTACTGAGATCACTTCATCATATGATAGCTGGAGAAGTGTTGCAACTTCAAGTGTGGCATCAAGTGGAAGAAAGAAATTACAGAGGACAAAGAATGCATATTATTATTGGGTTACTAGAGAACCTGGATCGTTCGAGTGGTTTAAAGGAGTCATGAATGAAGTTGCAGAAATAGATCACAAGGTAGTACATCATAATCAGCAATGAATGTTCATTCTTTTCTGATTACTGATCTATTAGTATTGTAGTTTGACAATTTTATTACCAATTGGCTGCAATGAATCAGGGTCAGATAGAGATGCACAATTATTTGACAAGTGTTTATGATAAGGATGACGCGAGGTCCACTCTAATCACTATGCTCCAGGCACTTAACCATGCCAAACATGGTGTTGATATCCTTTCTGGCACTCGGGTATGATCCATATTACATCACTGCTATCCTCATTCGAAGCTTCTTAAAGGGATGTATATAACTATTCAGCGAGGCTGGAAATATTTTTTAAGAATATAGTTCAATCATACAACAGTAAAGAGTAGAGTGCAATTGGACTGGTACATTTTCCACCAAGTACTGACTTTAGACTATGCAGGTGAAGACACATTTTGCAAGGCCCAAGTGGAAAGAAGTATTCAACAGAATAGCTTCCAAGCATCCTTTTTCAACAGTAGGTAAGAAAGCGTTACAACCTCAACTATGATGAATATTGAATACCAAGGGGTCGTACATGGACAAGCAAAACTAATTCTGGGATAAAATTTTAGTCCCGCCTTTTCCCTTGCTAGGTTACTAATCGTGAGATAAGTTGTCATGGGATTAAAAATAGTATTGGGATAACTTATAGGGATAATTTCACATAAGTACAACTCACACACCTGACTTGCAACATAATAGCCTAGATATCACATTCCAAATCTATAGCCAACAAATAATAGGCTAATTTCCGAAAAAATAGCTTATTTCTCACAATCAACTAGTGTTATTGCCCCCACTTTATACAATCAGTTGTTTTCATTCTCATGATTTCCTTTGATTATTAAAGATTTGATAAAAAATGCAAATAAGCCACAATGCAACTCAAAAAATCCTCTCTTGAATAATACATATTATCCGAAGGTAAGAAATTCAAACACTTTTATCTGCAATTGCTGAAGCAATCCAACAGGATAAAAGAAATATGAAAATTTGATAAATGAATTATAGAATTCCTCCAACGCGTACAAATCTGTTTCGTATAGCGCATACACGAAAAAGAAGAAGAGAAGGAAGTGCCAGACTTCTGTAGAGACCTCTTACACGCTAACAATATATATACATCCTTATAAACAGAAAAACAAATATTTATACAACATAATGCACAAATATACACATTTATACACAATTATACAATACTGTATAACTTGTATAAATATGTATAATTGTGTATAAGAGGTGTCTGTAGATCCATATACACAATTATATACTATTATACAGTGTCGATACAACCTAATACATAGTTATGATTTTCCAGAACTTCAAAATTCAGAATCTTCCAAAATTACCAGAACTCAAACTTCAAAATCATCCAAAATTAGTGGTTGTTTGTTGGTGCAAATCAAGTTTGAGAGCTATTTATTTCAAATCTGTGTGTATTTTCATGTTTCTTTCAAAAATCTTTTTCGTTCTTCTGCTTGCCACCATGGACGACAGTGTCTTTCTTCGAGCCTTCTTCGAGCCATTAATGGCAGAACTGCGTGGGGGTAAATGAGGGGAATAGTGGGGGCTAAGTTAAGAGAGGATGAGAGATCTATGTGGGTTAGAGAGAAAGAAGTGAAAGACGGTGAGAGAAAGAAGGGAACGAAGAAAGAAGAAAATAATAAAAACACTAAAAATATGTCTTTAACAATGGGCTAACAGTAAGTTTCTTTCAAGTTATGTATAACATGGGCTATATATGGTAAGAGCTTCAAATGTGGACCATTTTCGGTTGGGCTATTAGGCCAAGTTACATGGGCTGTAATTCTTTCTAACTTATATGTGTCAGATGGTAGAATTATAATCTCAGGATAAATTATCCCGGGATAAAGCAGTAGAATTGACAATCCCAGTATTAATCCAAACACTTAGTAAGAAATAATACCACGATAACTAATCTCAACATAACTAATCCTAGTATAACTTGTCTTCAAACCAAACGACCCCTTAAGTTTGTTTATTTCTAAAAGGTGCTGTTTCATGTCTGATTCTGCTTGTTACTTTAGAGCCTGGGATCATCATTTCAGCACTATAATCCAACCTTCTGACAATGACTATGACAAAAAAAATAGAGCTAATAAAGAAACTATGAAGATAACATAATCAAAGGCATCACAAGCTCGTAGCAAAATCTTATGATGTAAGCAATATCTACTGACACTATTAAAGATGTTCTATAATGTTAGCTTTCTTTAACTTATTATAGCATGTTATTTACTGTTTTTATCAAGTTATCACTTAATGCATATCAAAGTAATTTACCTTCAGTTATTTTATAGTAAAGTGATTGTGTAAATATTTATTATACTGCATAGAAATTAAACTCAATAAGAAAAAAGAAAGAAAAACGAACAAGCACTACTTAAGAACTATGTTGTGCAGACTCCAAAATGCTGGTGCACCGTGGAGGCTCCTCCAAAAAATACACTATTTTTGGAGGATCCAACACGCACCCAGTGATATTTTCGGAGAGTCCGAAGAAGGTAGATCTTCCTAACAAGCTAAATGATGCAGGAGTCTTCTACTGTGGGACGCCTGTCTTAGCAAAGGAGTTGAAGAAGCTATCAAAAGTATTGACTTATAAAACATCCACAAGATTTGTTTTTCACAAGGAGCTCTTTTGAACCTAGATAATTTGGGTAACAAACAAAACATTTTTCTCTTTTCTTTTTTCCTTTATTTCATTTCTGTAGTTATATGTACAAAAAAGGAATACATGTGAGTATAAATATTCATTTAGCAAAATGTAAATGCATATATACAGCATACAAATGATTATAGTGAGAAAGATATCTGTACGTGATTAAAGTAATTTCAATATAGGATTATAGTGAGAAAGATATCCATATTTGATTAGAGTATTTTCAAAAAAAGAATGTAAATTCTTATGATATGGTATGCTCAGTAAAAAACACAGGAGAAGAATATATGTTCCTAGTGGCTTTTAGTTCGAGTCGATTACGCAATTGGTCATTCAACTATTTAAAATTACTTAGTAAAGTCATTTTTTTTTTTTTGTAATAAAAAAAACCACTTAACTATTTATATAGCATTCACAATGACGCTGCATTAATCCCAAAAGATAATTCTCCTACAGTTTGTAGTTTAAGACTGTAACTATATATATATATTTTTTAATATTTTTCAGTTGTGACTACTCACCAGTTTTAAAAAAAAAACATAAATGTAGCTTGCAGTCTCGGATTGCAAACTGTACGAAAATATTTTTGGAATTAATTCGATGTCGTTTGAACTTTAGACTGGATAAATTATCATCGACCGCTAATTTTATGTCGAACTTGGTCTAATCTGCCAGATGCTAGTATTACTAATTAATTCAATCCCTTCACTACTTCAGTCCTAAACTAATACTTCTAACTAGTTTTAACGTACGAAGTTTTGCGCGTGTGACTTATCTACATAAATTATACTTTTAAGTTTTTAATCACAAAAATATTATATTAAAATTATATTTCAGTTATAGAATAAGAGTTTAAGCAACTGAAATTGAAGAAAAAGTTGAACATAGTATAAATTTCAATTAGAACAATTTGTTTGTATGAAATAATTTTGTCACGGCCTGAATCGCCCACCATCGGGACGGGTGATGGTGCCGAACATCGCACTCGCTAGGCAAGCCAACGTTAGAGTTCTATTCACTTTTTTCCTTTACTTTTTATAGTTAAAATGAACAAAACCAAATCTAACTGATGCAGAAGTACACAATAAATCGGTTATCTATAAACTATTTACAATATAGAAATTGTTACCACCCAGAAACTGATGTCACAATCTACGAACATACTAAGAATATCTACAAGTATTAGCCCGAAAGAAAAGTAAATCTGTCTTGAAAGAAAATAAAACAAGAATGTAGAAACATAGGAGGGGCGTCAGGGCCTGCAGATGCCGGCATGACTACCTTGGGTCTCCTAGATGAATGCCTACAACCGACCTCTCGATCAGCCACAACCAGCTCCAAAATCTGCATAGAAATTGCAGAGTGTAGTATCAGTACAACCGACTTCATATACTGGTAAGTGTCGAACCTAACCTCGACGAGGTAGTGACGAGGCTACAACGAGGCATTTATTAAATAACCTGCATATAGTATATAATAAAGTAAAAGGAAGTGCAGAACGAAATAGAACAGTAACTTGCAGCCAAAAATAAATACAAAACTCAATTATCTTACCAGTACTTAGCTATAATCAATCCTTAAGAGAACTATAATGCTACAGAATAATATCACAACAGAGGAAGAATACATAAACAACAAAATGATGTGGCGCGCATCCCAATATCACCATATCATCAGTAACAATATGAGCATTCACCTTTATTACTTATGTTGCGGCATGCAACCCGATCCCACCAGTCTACCTTTATTGCTTCTCAATATATCACCCTTATTCCTCCTGTTGCGGCTTGCAACCCGATCCCACCAGTCCACTCTCATTACTCTTATTGCGGCGCACAACCTGATCCCACTAGATAATCATCATTTCACCCTTATTCCTCCTCAATATATATATCACCCTTATTCCTCATATTGCGGTGTGCAACCTGATCCCACCATATCAGTACAAATCAGACAATAATAACAAGTACTCCTATTTCACAATTTAGCTCAAAACCCTCCACAATATTTATGCCTCAAACTAAAGCAAATGGAAGGCTATACACATAGTTACTACTACATAACGAGACCAACCAAAATATACCATGATGCACCGATAAACCAACTTAAACCAATGATGTAACATAATCAGACAATAGAACAATTAATACCTTGAACAAAGCAAACAATATCTAACAAGAAGCAATTAACATAGAAGCACCAATAAGCATGTCGCAGTGAAGACAAGAAAAGAAATATATGAGGAACGGGGAAAGGGACGACCTAAACAGATAATTTGATACCTCACTTGTAATGCCACGCACATGAATTTTCACATAGAAAAGAAATCGGAGATACCTAATCCTGCAAAACAAAGTTTGACACAATACTTACCTCAATCCAATGGCTAACTCAAAGCTCAATTATCGTTTTTCCTCTAAAGTTTACCTCTAATCCACTCGTATCTAGTCATAATTAACTTAATAACATCAATTGTCGCTCGAGAAATCAATTCCAATTCATAATTATAAGTTTCCCAACATTTTCCCCAAAAAGTCAAAAAACCGACCCTAGGCCCGCTTGGTCAAACCCCAAAATTTGGACCAAAATTTGATTACCCATTCACCATGAGCTCAAATATACAATTGATTTTGGAATCCGACCTTAATTTGAGGTGTAAATCCCCAAATTTTGAAAGTCCAAAGTTCTACCCAAAAATTCTCAATTCCACTATAAAAACCCTAGATTCTAGGATGAAATCTTGTGGAAAGAAGTAAAAGATTGAAAGGAATGAGTTAAGATTCACTTACATAGGATTTGGGGAAGAAATGGTCTTTGGAAAATTGCCTCTTGAAGTTTAGGATTTGAAAATGGGAGAATGAATGAAAAATCCCATCCAAAATCGGTTTTTAGCAGTTATAGGTATCACATTTGCGATTAGGGGTTCGCAAATGCGAACTCGCAAATACGGACATTACTTCACAAATGCAAAGAATGGCCACGCCTGCTAGCATCGCAAATGCGAACAATTGTTCGCAAGTACGACATGTTCTTATCGCAATTGCGATCCTAGGCTTCGTAATTGCGAAGGTCCCCTCCCAGTTCTACTGCTCGCAGATGTGAGGCTTGCATTTGCGAGCCAGATGCGAAGGCTGCAGAACTGAAGCATACCGACACAATTCCTTAAGTCAAAATCACTCTGTAGCCTATCCAAAACTCACCCAAACCCTCGGGGCTCCAAATCAAATATGCACACAAGTCTTAAAACATCATACGGACTTGCTCGTACGATCAAATCGCCAAAAGAACACCTAGAACTATGAATTTAACACCAAATTGCATAATAGTTTCAAGATAGTTTCAAAACTTCTATTTTTTTTTCCAAAGGTCCGAATCACGTCAAATCAATCTCGTTTCTCATTAAATTTCCCAAATAAGGTATAAATATCATAACGCAGTTGTACCGGGCTCCGAAACCACAATAAGGACCAGTATCAACAAGATAAATTATTAACCAAATTCTTAAAGCCTTTAAGATTCCAGTTTTACAATTTTCATCAAAAATTCGTTTCACGGGCTAGGGACCACGAAATTCGATTCCAAACATACGCCCAGGTCCCATATTGTACTACGGACCCACAAGGATCATCGGAACATGGTCCCGAGTTTGTTTACCCAAAATATTGACCTAAGTCAAGAAAAATCAACATTTTTAGGCCAAACTTTATTATATTATCAATTTTCCACATAAAGGCCTTTTGGAAATATGCTCGGAATGCGCACGCAAATCGAGGAGAGATAAAATAAGGTTTTTATGGCCTCGAAACATGAAATTCAAGTCTAAAACTAAGGATGTCCTTTTGGGTCATCAAATTTCCCACCTATAAAATAGTCGTCCATCCTCGAATGAACATAGAAAAGTACCTTAGCCGGTGAAAAGATAGGGATATGTTCTCCGCATATCGGACTTGGACTCTCAGGTGGATGCCTCAATAGGCTGACCTCTCTATTGCACACGAACTGAGGGATAACTCTTTGATCTCAACTAATCAACCTGCCGGTCTAGAATAGCTACCCGCTCGTTCTCGTAGGTCAAATCCTTGTCCAGTTGGAAAGTATTAAAATCTAAAACGTGGGATGGATCATCGTCAGGGACGAATGCACGTAGTCCTAAGCGGTGTCACGTGACACCGCTTCGTCGAAAAATTTAACTAAATTCGTTTATGGTAGAGGATATATAAAGCAAATAAGGCTAAAAACAACTAATGTGACACCACTTATCAAAACCAGGTTTCAGTCCAGTGGTGCAGCGTTTAGCTTTCATATGGAAGGTTGGTTGTTCGATTCCTTATGCTTTAATGCGTTAACGTTTTGGAGAATCTTCTGCTATTGATTAATAAAAAAGAGACATTTTGGTTGCCTAGGTTCGAACTGCCGACCCCTTCTACAAATTACAATTAACAAGCCAGTAGACCAGACAATTTAGGTGTTGAGGTACTACTAAGAGTTATCTATATAGCTATTCAGTAAACTCCTTTACAATTTGCTACTTTTGTATGTGTTGTCTTACTGCGGCTCATACTTGGCTTTCCATTTCTCTTGTCATCTCCCCTAACTTTTATGAGTCACCGTCTTATTGTGACACCACTCACTTAAAATCCTACCTATGCCACTGATCATCGTGATACTTCCGAAGCATGGACATATGAAACACTAGATGCACTATTGATAAACACGGTGGAAATGCGAGTCAAGAGGCCACCTCTCCCACTCGACCAAGGATCTCAAAAAGCCCGATGAACCTATGGCTTAACTTGCCTTTCTTATCAAATCGCATCACACCCTTCATGGACGACACCCGAAGAAACACTCTCTCTCTGACCATGAATGCTACATCATGAACCTTACGATCGGCATAACTCTTCCACTTCGACTGAGCTGTGCGAAGTCAATCCTAAACGATCTTAACCTTATCCAAGGCATCTTGCACTAAATCCGTACCCAATAACCGAGCCTCACCCGGCTCAAACTACCAAACTGGTGATCGACACTGTCTATCATGCAATGCCTCATAAGGAGCCATTTAAATTTTCGAATAATAGATGTTGTTGTAGGCAAACTTCGCTAACGGCAAGAACTGGTCCCAAAAACCTCCAAATCTAATAACAAATGTGCGGAGCATATCCTCCAAGATCTAATAGTATTCTCAGACTGCCCGCTCATCTGAGGATGAAATGTTGTGCTCAACTCGACCCGCGTACCGAACTCATATTGTACTGCCTTCCATAAATGTGAGGTAAACTGCATACCTCGGTCAGAAATGATAGACACAGGCACACCATGAAGACGAATGATCTCACGAATATAAATCTCTGCTAACATCTTCCAAGAAAAGGAAACTGTCATAGGAATGAAATACGCTAACCTGGTCAGTCTATCCATAATAACCCAAACTGCGTTGAACGCTCTGAGTCTGTGGGAGTCCAACAGCAAAGTCCATAGTGATATGCTCTCGCTCCCACTTCCACTCAGGAATCTCAATCTTCTGAAGAAAACTACCAGGTCTCTGATGCTCGGACTTTACTTGCTGACAATTCAAACACCGAGCTACATATGCAAAAATATCGTTCTTCATCCTCCTCCACCAATAATGGTGAGGCAAGTCCTCATACATCTTAGCGGCGCCAAGATGAATACAATAGAAGAAACTGTGGGCCTCCTCTAAAATTAACTCGCGAACCCAATCCACATTAGGCACACTAATACGACCCTACATCCTCAAAACTCCATCATACCCAACCATAAGTTGCTTATCATCACTGTGTCGCACTGTGTCTTTAAGGACAAGCAAATGAGGGTCATCATACTATTTCTCCCTGATACGCTCAAACAAGGAAGACCGAGCGACTGTACAAGCTAGAACATGACTGGGCTAAAAAACATCCAACCTCACGAACTGGTTGGCCAAAGCCTGAACATCTAATGCAAGCGGTCTCTCACCGACTAGAATATACGCAAGGCTGCCCATACTAGGTGACTTCCTACTCAAAGTATCAGCCACCACATTGGCCTTCTTGAGATGATACAAGGTGGTGATATCATAGTCTTTTAATAGCTACAACCACCTTATCTGCCTCAAATTGAGCTCCTTCTACTTGAACAAATACAACAAACTCTTATGATCCGTGAACACCTCACACGACATGCCATATAGATAGTGCCTAAAAATCTTCAACGTGCAATGGCTGCTAGCTCCAAGTCATGAACTGGATAATTTTTCTCGTGAATATTCAATTGTCGTGAGCATATGCAATAACCTTTCCACCCTGCATTAGTACCGCACCAAGTCCAATACGAGATGTGTTACAATACACTATATAGGGCCCTGAACCTGTGGGCAACACCAACATCGGTGTCCTAGTTAAAACTATATTGAGCTTCTAAAAGCTCACCTCTCACTCGTCCAACCATCTAAATGGGGCACCCTTCTGGGTCAACCTTGTCATCGGGGCTGCTATAGATGATAATTTCTCCAGAAACCGACGTAATAACCCGCCAAACCCAAGAAAATCCGGATGTCTGTAGCTGATATGGGTCTAGGCCAATCCTTGAATGCCTCAATCTTCTTAGGATCAACCTAAATACCCTCTGTTGATACAACGTGACCCTAGAAAGAAACTGAACTCAACCAAAACTCACATTTCGAAAACTAGCATATAACTGGATGTCTCTTAGAGTCTAAAGAACAAATCAAAGATGTTGCTCATGCTCCTCTCGGCTGCGGGAGTAGATCAAGATATCATCAATGAAAATAATTACAAAGGAATTCAATTAGGGCTTGAGCACCCGGTTCATCAAATCCATAAATGTTGGTGGGGCATTTGTCAAGCCAAATGACATCACTAGAAAATCATAATGCCCATATCGAGTCCGAAAAGTTGTCTTAGGGACATTGGATGCCCTAATCCTCAACTGATGATAGCCATATCTCAAGTTGATCTGCGAAAACACCTTGGAATCCTGAAGTTGATAAAATAAGTCATCAATCCTCGGCAATGGATACTTGTTCTTGATGGTGACTTTGCTCAAATGTCGATAGTCTATGCACATCCTCATCGACCCATACTTCTTCTTTACTAACAACACTGGCGCACCCTAGGGTGAGACACTAGGTCTAAAATAGCCATTATCGAGCGAATCTTGCAATTGCTCCTTCAATCCTTCCAACTACGGCGGGGCCATACAGTACGCCATAATAGAAATGGGATGAATGCCCGGAGCCAAATCAGTGAAAAAATCAATATCCCCGTTAGGTGGCATCTCCGACAGGTCTGCGGGAAATACCTCTAGGAACTAGCGAACAATTGGTACAGAATCCATAAAAGGAACCTCCGCACTAGAATCACAAACATAAGCAAGTAAGCCAAACACCCATTCTCGACCATACGCCGAGCCTTCATATAAGAAATAACCATGATGGTAGAATGACCAGGAGTCCCTCTCCACTTTAATCGAGGCAACCTCGACAATGGCAAGGTCATAGTCTTGGCGTGACGGTCAACCCATCCACAAAATGACATCAAAATCAACCACATCAAGAAGTAGGAGATCTATACTACTCTCAAGACCCTCAATAATAAACACACACTAGCGATAGACACAACATACAACAATAGAATCCCCACCAGTGTGGACACATGTGACGCAAGTACACATAAAAATATACATACAAACAGTCAATCAAGACTTCATCAAGGAAATAGTTATTCAATAAGGTGTAAATTTATAGCCAATAATTATGCTAACCCATTAATATATTCTCAAATACTTATTAAAATCTGATTTGTAATAATTTCTAACCCAGATAAAAAAATTGACAAAATCGACCTCGGGCCCATGTGCCCAGATTCCAAAAAATTTCAAAGATAAAGTTACACATAACCTCACGAACTCAAATATATAATTTACTCTCAATTTCATGTCCAAAAATCATGGTCAAAATCCAAGAATACCGATTTGCTAAGTTTTCCCTCAAATCCCAAGTTTCTACTAATTTTCATATTGAAATCCGTATCTAAGTCATGTATTAAATTTATACTAAGTGGGAACAACTTACCTAGTAATACGTGAAGAATATCTCCCCTTGAATCTCTCCAAAATCGCCCATGCCAAATGAAAAATGGGAGAAGAAAGGTTGATTCCTGATTTTTAAAAGAACACACTGCCTCCAGCCTTTCCGAACCTGCGGAAATGCATCACAGGTGCGGTCCTCTTCAAGCTTGGCAAAATCCGCTTGTATTGTCCCCTAACGCGCACACACGGGCTCGCAGTTGCGAAAATACCCCCGCATATGCGGCCCCTCCCAATGCTGCCCAAATGCACTTCTGCAACAATGAAGCTGCACTCTTGCGACATTTTCTGGTAGGTGCGGTTACACCAGAAGCCTTGCTGCTTCAGCTCTTCCTCAACTTGAAATTTATATTTTTTAACCATCCGCAATCCATCCGAGGCTCTCGGAACCCCATCCAACCATACAAACCAGTCCCAAAGCACAATGCGGACATGCTCGAGATCTTAAATCATATCAAACAACGCCAAAATTATGAATCAAACCCCAATTCGAACTTTATGAACTTTAGAACTTCAAACTTCTACATTCGATGCTGAAACCTAACAAATCACGTCTAAATGACCTCAAATTTTTCATACAAGTCATATTCAACACTATGGACCTACTCCAACTTCCGGGATCAGAATCCGACCCCAGTACCAAAAAGTCCACCTCTGATCAAACATCTCAAAAACCGTCAAATTTCTAATTTTCGCCAAATGGTTGCAAAATGACCTACGGACCTCCAAATCCATTTTCGATCGTGCTCCCAATACTAGAATCACCATAAAGAGCTACTCCCAGTGTCAGAATCCCAAACATATATTGATAACACCGAAATGCACTTCAACCAAACTTATAAGTTTTTCCAAAAATGCTAACTTCCACAATAGGCGTCGAAACGCTCCTCGATTATCCAAAACTTATTCCGGACATACGCCCAAGTCCAAAAATCATCATACAAACCTGCTGGAACCTTCAAATCTTGATTCTGAGGTCGTGTACTCAAAAATCCAATTCTTGTCAATTCTTTCAACTTAAAGCTTCCAAAATGCAAATTCTCTTTTCAAATCGACTCTGGACTTCCTGGAATTCAATTTTGATCATGGATACAAGTCATAATACCTGATATGAAATTGTTCATGGCCTCAAACTGCCGAACGATATGCTAAAAGTTAAAATGACCGGTTGGGTCATTACACTATGACTAGACCACCCCCATAATTACCCCCTCCCCTCACTATACAATACTTAGACCCCACTACCTCCCCCCTTATTGCAATCATAACCACATGAAAAATCAAAATGTCATTCATAACACTACTAATCAATCATCTCCCTCTCATTTTACAAACATACCAATTTTCAACACTACTAAATTAAAACACATGCACCAACCAACGCACCCCATAATTCAATGCCAAAAGCAAAAAACAGACTCTACAAAAATCCCATAAAAGAATAAATAAATTACACACCCTCTCAAAACATTGCTTCCTACGTATCTCTATCAAATGATATTAATTCTCCTAATTCTCACACAATTAAAGACCCTATAGAATGTACACCACAACCAACAAACTTCCAATGACAAGCTTCCAAAACAACTCCACCACTCCTAAACATACAACACTCCATTTCCAACACTACCAATACAATAATTCCACCGTCACATGCCATAAAATCCAATGAAACTGTTTGGCTCAAAAGTTAAAACTATACTTTGCAAGCTAGAAAACAATCAAAAATATGAAAGGATAAATTGTAATCAAATATAATAGACCTAGAGATGTAAGAATGATGTTATTATTGTAGATCTAATATTATAAGATGATATTATGAACTCAAGAGAAGATATTCGTTAGAGATAGAGATAGAGAGAGAATAGGATAAAATCAGAGTTGTATTATTCAAGAATCACACTGATGCCTTTTACAATGGGAAGGTCTTCTTTATATAGGGGAGGCCTTCCTTAAAATAATAATGAAAATACAAGAAGTGGTCGACGTCCTCCTAGCGAGGACGCCGGGTTTTAACTGGCGTCGCCTTCACCCTTACGTCTGTGCCATGCCTTTACTATGGCGGATATGCACTTACTGGGCGTACCCTTCGGCGTAGAGCCGTATAGGGCCAAATTTGACCCCATACAGTTAGTCCCTTCGCTCCTTGGAGGCGTATCTAGTAGACGTCTTCAATGGGCGGAAATGCAGACCTCGTCTTTAGAAAATTTGAACTTACTATGGGGGTGGTGACGTGAGTGAGAGAAAATATATAGCATCATCGATCCGTTGACACGTGGCCTCCTTTTCAAAATGATGTCATCGCCGCATGCGTCATAATTATACTTGCTTCCGAGGCGGTTCAGGAGATGAAGTGACGTTTTGGTTTCTCATGCTCGTTTTGAATCATGCATCTTCAATTTCCGTGCATCTTAGCCCTATAAATAGGGGGAAGGTTCAATCTTTTTTATCTTTTGAACCTTTGAACTCTTTCTACTTCCCTTTTCATCTTTCTTTCTAGTAACTGCTACTTCGTGCTAAACTCTTCCATTTCTTTTGAAACCACACTTCTTATTGCTAGAGCTTTGTTTCTCATAGAAAATATCATGGCAAAACATGGACAAAGTAGTAAAAAGGCCAAGGACAATACCCCATCTAAGGTTCCACCATCTTCCGGTGGTGAAGGGGAAAAGGCAAAGAAGGCCCTTATTCCCCTTAGTATAGATAATGTCCTCCCGAAGGAGATACATGCTCGTAGGGATTTCCCAACTAAGAGCCCAGCCCTTCCTTGAGAGCACAGCGAGTTATTACAATCCAACTTGGATGATCTTCGAGAGACGTACCAGATTCCGGACCATGTTGAGATGGTGCCGGTTGGGACGGACTATGCCAACATGCACCGGCCTGGGTACTGCATATTCTATGAGTACCTATTTTTTATCGGTTACAGCCTCCTAATCTACCCCCTAATGGAGGACCTTTGCTGTTTTTACAATGTGTACCAGCTCACTCCCTATACTTTAAAGGTATGTTGTATTATGACCACCTATGAGGCCAGGGCCGAGTGTAGCGTCTCGGTCCACCACCTCTTACAGTTATTCAACCCCGGTTACCTGAGGGGTACCATGCTGCAGCTGAAAAATCATGGCACAAGGGGCTTGGTCGTTAAAGCCGATAACAAGACTAACCAGCGCTTTTGGCGTAAATTTTTATACA
The DNA here is from genome assembly GCA_032618575.1 of Nicotiana noctiflora. Classification (NCBI taxonomy): domain Eukaryota; kingdom Viridiplantae; phylum Streptophyta; class Magnoliopsida; order Solanales; family Solanaceae; genus Nicotiana; species Nicotiana noctiflora. Next base: position 20,458 of record JASVEL010002787.1, read on the forward strand.
TTAGGATGGAGCACCTGGTGTCGAATCTCGAAGGGTTCCCGAAAAGATGGAATCTAGAACGTAAGTATTTTTACTTGTAGAATTCAGGACTTTTTGTGATATTTGACCATACGGCCATTGTGATTTCGTTTGCTTCTCCCTCCTTTTTGCAGCAAGGGCTTCCCCACCTCGGTTCATTGAAGATATTAGGTCATGGGTGGAGAGACTGATTCCATATGAGGAGGAATACCACACATGGGCTGCGTTTCGTGAACACTACGGCCCGCCAGATAGTGCTTTAACCATGGTTTGGAGGTTTTCTTAGGTTTCGTTACCTGAATTATTCATGTTTGCAGGTCAGAGTGCCTCCAAGAAGAAGAAGAAGAATGTCGTTGCCTCGCCTAGGGTTGGGACTGATTCTAAAAATGATTACATACCCTGTGGCTCGCCTAGTGATGGCATTCCGGAGGTTCCTCAACCTGAGGTTGCGCCTGTGACTGCGTCCACAAGTGAACTTACTCCTTCGCTGCCATCTCCACAACCTGTGGAGGAGACTTCTGAGGGTGAGGAGCCACCAGAAAGGAAGAGACGCTGGTTAATTATTGCAAAGGGGATAGCCACAGAAGATGAGGGGGCGAGTGAGCCCCATCGGGAGACAAGGCTAGTTTTTATGGCTGACGCGATCCGTTCAGGGAGGTCAGCTCCCCAAGGGAGGGCAGTTCCTGACGCCACTCCAGCAAGCATTTCTGAGGGTGGTTCGTCGGCTTGCTATTGAGGAAGCGGGTGATGGAAAGAGGGTGGATCCTGAAGCCGCCCCCGCCGATGTAGATGCATTAATGAGAGGTCGAGCCCATGTGGGGATGACGGCGGGTAGATTTAACGGTGTTAGCGACGGGGATTTATCTCGAAGGGTTGCTAACGCAGCCCTGCATATACATTTTAATTTTCTTCATGTATCGCAAAGTAAACATTGGTGCATACTGACTTGCCTTTTCTTTTTTTCCTCTTCTTTAGACTCTCATTTTGGAGATAGAGAGGGGTCGGCGAGTGCAATGGAAGGCTACTACCTTTAACAAGGTGGTAAAGAAATATCAGCGATGCCGTGACAAGCATCAAGCGCTGGCGGACCTTCTCAAACAAGACCTGCAATTTTGGATTTTTTGTGAGGGCATGGAGCAATCGGAGGCCCAGCTGAAGCGAAGGGTAGTTGAGCTGGAGCCAGTTGATGACCAGCTGATGGCCGCTTTGGCTCGGAATATTGAACTGGAGACTCTTCTCCGGTCAAATGTATATGAACTGGAGGTTAGCCGTGGGGTAGCGGCGGAAGCAGCTGATTTGCGAGCAAAAGTCGCTGCCTTAACCACCAAGCTCAATACCAAGGCGGTTGAAGTTGAGGCCTTTAAGCAGACTGTTGCGTCCAAGCCCGATGAGGGTGTGCATGGCGAGACGCGGGATATATAGGTGTATGCCGAAGCTAAGTTGGTCATGTTCGAGGAATTCTTAGCTGCAAGCTGAGCTACTAAGGCGGAGGTCGAGGATCAGCAACATATAGCTCGGGTCACCCGTGAAGCCTGCGGATGTAGTTCTATTCCCCAAACCGGGCGGGCTATACTTCTGAAGACGTTAACCGTCTAGGCTCCAGGTCCTGGATCTCTATAACTTATCAGGCCGGGGGAGGTATTAGAGATGACAGACCGGCGGGGGACAACGAACGGAACAACGAACCGGTGGAGGGTGGTGAACGAGATGGTGGAGCATGTTAGGACATGTACTTATTTTGTTTTGCTGTTTTTGGAGATGTAAATAGGTCCTGTTAAACATGTATTTTTTTATGATAATGGAAGTTATTATTTTGCTATTACTCTCTTCTTTTTGTACCTTTTATACTTGGTATCTCGTCTCCGCAGAGTGGATGCTTGCTTGTTTGTAGGGTTCTTTAGTATGCTTCTCAAACATTACTTGTGTTATCCACCGATAGGAAGAAGCTTTAGTCAATAGTGGAGTTGCTTCGCCTATTACTTACGTGCCTTGCACCTTAATTGAACAGGGTTGGTGACCTTTAGTGACGGAAGCCTTAGCCGTAATATTGTCGATGGCCTTACCTATGTATGTAATTGACTGTCATCGAGTTGCTTGTTTGTCAAAGTCGAACTAGATCGACTTACTAACGACGATGGCTTAGCCTTTTGTATGTTTGGGAGCGGCCTTGGCCATACACATAACCGCGATTGTTGGTCGAGTTACTTCATTCATCGTAGTAGAGCCGGGTCAACTTATCAGCGGCGGTGGCCTTAGCCATTTACACGTTGGAGATGGCCTTGGCCATATGCCTGACCTCGACTATCGTTGAGTTACTTCGTTTGTCGTAGTCGAGCTGGGTCGACTTATTAACGATGGTGGACTTAGCCATTTTCACGTTGGAGATGGCCTTGGCCATATACGTGACTTCGACTATTGTCGAGTTACTTCGTTTATCGTAGTCGAGCTAGGTCGACTTATTGACGATGGTGGCCTTAGCCATTTGCATGTTGGAGATGGCCTTGTCCATATATATGACTTTGATTGTCGTCGAGCCACTTCATTTGTCGTACTCGAGCTGGTTCGGCTTAATAACGGCGGTGGCCTTAGCTATTTACACCTTGGAGATGGCCTTGGCCATATATGTGACTTCGACTGTCGTCGAGTTACTTCATTTAACGTAGTTGAGCTGGGTCGACTTATTGACGATTGTGGCCTTAGCCATTTACATATTGGAGATGGCCTTGGCCATATACTTGATTTTGACTGTCATCGAGTTGCTTCATTTGTCGTAGTCGAGCTGGGTCGACTTATTAATGTTGGTGTCCTTAGCAATTTACATATTGGAGATGGCCTCAGCAGTTCATACCTTAGAGATGGTTGTATCTATTCATACGTTGGAGATGTCCATAGCCATTTAACATTAGAGATGTCCTTAACCGTTCATACATTGGGGATGGCCATAGCCGTTCATACAATGGAGATAGTTGTAGCCGTTCATACATTGGAGATGGTCGTAGCCGCTCATACGTAGGAGATGATCTTAGTCGTTCATACATTAGAGATGACCAGAGTCCTTCATACATTAAAGATGGATGTAGCCGTTCATACATTGGAGATGGTCGTATCTATTCATACATTGGAGATGACCGTAGCCGTTCATACATTGGAGATAGCCCATAGCCGTTCATACATTGGAGATGGTCGTAGTCGTTAATACATTGGAGTTGACCGTAGTTGTTCATACATTGGAGGTGACCGTAGCCATTCATACATTGGAGATGGCCGTAGCCGTTCATACATTGGAGATGGTTGTAGCCATTCATACATTGGAGATGACCGTAGTCGTTCATACATTGGAGATGGACTTAGTAGTTCATACATTGGAGATCATGCTAGTCCAGTCCCTTTGTCATGCTAGTCAGGAGGACATATAGAGTGACTGGTGCGATAAACTTGCTTCATAAGTATCTCCAGGTGTCCCCTCTACCGCCTCGTTAAAAACCTCTCCGAGAAAACCCAATTGGGATAAAACTCGGGTAAGGCCAAAAGAGTGCGACTCGGGAGGCGCCCTTCAGAAATGGAAATACTTGAGGTGGGCAACGTTCCAATTATTTTTTAGCATCTTTCCTTCCATTGTCTCTAATTGAAATGCCCATTTATTTGTTGCTACTGTGATTTTGTATGGTCTGCCCCATACTACAACAAGAGGGCCTCGCTTTCCTTCGCTTAGGTCTTTTGATGCCAACGTTTTGGCTTTGAGAATGTAGTCACCCACTTTGAGTGGTCGTATTTTGGCCCTCTTGTTGTAGTATCTTTTGACTTGTTGTTTCTGGGCCACCATTCTTATGTGGGCCATTCCTCTTCTTTCCTTGGCCTTATCGAGATCTTGAAGTCTATTTCTGTTGTTCTCTGCTCCGCTTGTATGCGAACACCTCAGGCTTGGTTCGCCGACTTCGACTGGTATGACCGTGTCGGTTCCGTAGACCAGTGAGTATGGTGTTTCTCCTGTGGAGGATTTGGGCGTGGTCCGGTGTGCCTATAGCACTTCCGGTAGTAGCTCAAGCCATAGCCCTTTAGCGTCCTCGAGCTTCTTCTTCAGTATGTTTAATATCATTTTGTTGGATGACTCAGCTTGGCCGTTGGCGGAGGAATGGTATGGTGTTGAGAGTACTCGCTTAATATGCCATTTTTCAAAGAACTCTGTTGTCTTTTGGCTGATGAACTGTCGTCCGTTGTCGCAAGTAATTTCTTTGGGGATGTTGAAGCGGCAGATGATATTCTTCCATATGAAACTGATGACCTCCTATTCACATTTTTGGGCGTACGCACCTGATTCCACCCATTTGGAAAAATAGTCAGTTAACACTAATAGAAATCGTACCTTTCCTCGTCCTTCTGGTAGTGGACCGACTATGTCCATTCCCCATTTGATGACCCATGGGGAAGTGACTAAGTGGAGAGGCTCTCCTGGTTGGTGTATCATGGGGGAGTACTTTTGGCGTTGTTCGCATCGGCGGACATATTCCGCCGCGTCTTTTTTCATAGTTGGCCAATAGTAGCCGGCATGTATTAAGTAGCACACGAGGACGCAGTTACCTGTGTGGGCGCCACAGTGACCTTCATGTACTTCTTCAAGTACTGGCGTCGTTTGTTACGGCCCTAGGCACTTGGCTAGGGGTCCTCCAAACGTCCTTTTGTAGTGCTCGTGGTATATCAAGCAATACCGGGCGGCCTATACACGGAGCTTCTTGGCTTTTTTTTGTTAGGTGGGAGTGTTCCATCCTGCAAATAGGACACAAACTGGTTGTGCCAGTCCCAAGTCAAATTTAAGGAGAGTACCTCAGTATGATCAATGGCTGAATGAAGGAGGGTGGCCATGCTTTCTCTGTCGAAGTTTGTAGTGGTTGCGACCAGTTTTGCTAGGCCGTCTGCTTTAGCGTTCCGCGCCCTCGAAACTTGTTCTAAGCGGCACTCGTCGAGCTTAGTCATTAATCTGTGGATTTCTGACTTGTACTTCTGCAATCTCTACTTTCTGATTTGGTAAGTCCCAGTGACCTGGTTCACCACGAGCTGGGAGTCGCAATGGTGAACGAGTCATCGAGCTCCATACTTGATGGCTAGTTTTATACCTGCAATAACAGCCTCGTACTCGACCTCGTTGTTAGTCACCTCGGGGAATCTTATGGACTAGCAAATTATTTTTCCCGTTGGGACCTCGAGGATGATCACAGTCCCGATCCCGAGGTATTAGTGGCGTCATCAGTGTAAAGAGCCCATAGGTCTTTGTTTGAGGGGGAACGATGTGCCTCTTGTTTTTCCTCTTTAGTATCTCCGCGCTGAAGTCGACTACGAAGTCGGTGAGTACTTGCGACTTGATGGCGGTTCATAGAAGATACGAGATATCGTGCTCGCTGAGCTCTATGGTCCATCTGGCAAGCCTGCCTGATAACTCAGGCTTATGTAGGATACTTCTCAAGGGGAAGGTTGTCACTACTTTTATGGGGTGGCATTGAAAATAGGATCTGAGCTTCTGTGAAGCTACGACCAACGCGGGAGCTAATTTTTCAAGTTGTGGATACCGTGTTTCGGCGTCCGCTAAGGTTTTTGATAATATAGTAAATAGGGGATTGCATACCTTTGGTCTTGCGAACCAATACTGCGCTGACGGTGACCTCGGATACGGCTAGATACACTAGCAGAGGCTCGCCCGGATTTGCTTTGGCCAGCAGTGGTGGCGAAGATAGGTACGCCTTTAGTTTTTGCAAGGCTTCGACACATTCCTCATTCCACGGTAACCCATTGTCCTTTCTCACTACATTGAAAAATTTGTGGCATTTGTCGGAGGATCGCTAGATGAATCTAGATACGGCGGCTATTTGCCCCGTCAGATTTTTGCACCTATTTCTTGTTGTTTAGCATTTCAGGTATCGAGTCTATTGCCTTGATCTGATCTGGGTTGACCTCGATACCTCGTTGTGATACGAGAAATCCTAAGAATTTCCCTGAGGCTACATTAAAGGTGCATTTCTTGGGGTTCAGTTTCATCTCGTACTTCATCAATATTTTGAAGGCTTCCTTTAGGTGGTTGATGTGATCCTTTTTTCTTGTCGACTTCACCGTCATATCGTCGATATAGACTTCCATAGTCCTACCGAGCTGCTCTTTGAACATCTTGGTGACCAGTCTCTTGTACGTAGCCCCTGTATTTTTTAGCCCGAAGGGCATTACCTTGTAGCAGTAAGTCCCTTGACGGGTGATGAAAGTCGTCTTCTCCTGATCTTCCACAGCTATCATAATTTGATTGTAGCCGGAGTAGGCATCTAGGAAGCTTAGCAACTCATGTCCTGCAGTGGCTTTGATTAATTGGTCGATGTGAGGTAGTGGGAATGAATCCTTCGGGCATGCTTTGTTCAGATCGGTGAAATCTATTCACATTCTCCATTTCCCACTTTTCTTTTTGACCATGACGACGTTGGCGACCCATTGGGAGTACTTTGATTCCCTGATGGAGTCATTGTCAAGTAGTTTGTCTACTTCCTCGCTGACCACTTCATTGATTACGGCGTTGAATTTCCTTCTCATTTGCCGGACAGGAGGATTTAATGGATCGACGTTCAGCTTGTGGGTGGCCATGTCTCGCGGAATCCATGGCATATCTAATTGGGAGAAAGCAAATAGATTTGTGGTTAGTTAGGAATTCACGATACTTACTTGGGTTGGCGAGGTCGTGGCCGATGTAGGCTTTCTTCGCTGGGTCAGTGTTGTCTTATTGGACTGTGTTGATATCTTTGATCATTGCTTTACAGGCTTCCACGATGTCGGGATCTCTGATGGCATCCGCTGTCAGGTCGACTTTAGTCCCCGACATGGCTAATTTCTATTCCTCCGCACTCGCCCCCTTTAGTTTTTGGGTGTGGGCACAATCTTGATCTATTTAATAGCATTCATGCGCGGTGCGTGGTGCGCGGCTCTCCCCTAATGCTGAATACTCCCTATGGGGTAGGGAATTTGATCACTTGGTAAAGGCTTAAAGGAACCGCTCGCATGTCGTGTATCCACGAGCGTCCTATGATGACGTTGTACACCGTCTCTTGGTTCATCACGCGGAAAGTTGTTTCGAGCGTGACTCCTCCCACTAAGACGGGCAGTATTATTTCTCTGGATGTCCATTCCACTACATTGTTGAAACCATTTAGTGTTATGCAGAACGGTATTACCCTATCCTCGAGTCCCATTTGTGCAAGGACCCTTGGGTGGATAATACAGGTGCCACTTCCATCGTCGATCATGATTCTTTTAACATCTGTATCAGCGATACGTAAAGTAATAACTAAAGCATCATAGTGAAGGATAGACAAACTGTCGGCATCAGACTTATTGAAGGTGATACTATCTTCGAAGTCGTCATATCGTTCATTGGCGATGGTTCACTTTAGTTTGTGCGTGTTGGCGAATTTGACGTGATTGATCACTGAGTTGTCACTGCCACCGACGATCATGTTTATTGTCCGTGTTAGGGAAGGACACTTTGGTAGCCTGCGGGGTTGCTCCCGTTCGCGTGCAAAGTTGATTTTCCCTTTGTTGCTGAGTAATTCCCTCAGGTATCCCTAGTTCAGCATCCTGATCACTTCTTGTCGTAGGCATATACAGTCTTCGATTTTTTGTGTCCCCGTTCCTGATGGAACTCACATAGGACATTTGATTTCCTCGTGTCAGGGTCTGATTTCATCTTCTGCGGCCACTGCATCTTGTTGCCTAGCTTCTCCAGTGCGTACAATATTTCTGAAGGAGATACGCAACAGTTATGTGCGGATAATAAGGGGGCGTACCTCTTTCATTTCAGAATGGGGCGACGTGTCGCTGTAACGCGTCCGTATGTCTGGATGGCGGAATGGAGGATCTGATGTGTGGCTGATGCCAGTCTCTTTTGGATCGTGGGAGTTGTTCTCGCCATCCTTCATTGCATCGATCTCTCCTTGTTTCTGAGTGTATCATTGTTAGCCGTTGAGTTGGCCCATTGAGATCATCCTCGTCCACTCGTACCTCAGCGCAATAGGGGTTGTAAATTTCCTCCCATGTGGTAGGGGGATATTTCATGAGGCGGCTCAGCAACTTCTTGGTCGCGCTCGAATCGTCCCTGCTTAGCCCGCTCGAGAAAGCGGCAACTACTATACCTTCCGATACATTTGGCAAACTCATCATTACCCTGTTAAACCTGGCTAGGAAGTCCCTGAGCCCTTCTCTTGTAGTTTATCTGACGGCGAAGATGTCATTGACCCTCGGTTCTGCTTTCTTCGCACCCGCATAAGCGGTGACAAACTTATCCACCATTTCCTCGAATGTTGATATCGCCCTAGCTGGTAACTGAGAGTACCATGTCAAGGCCCCTCCTGTCAACATCTCGCCAAACCTCTTCAGCAGCACCGATGGCACCTGCTCTTTTGATAGGTCGTTGGCTTTCACAGAAGTGATGTAATGGATCAGATGATCCTCGAGATCTGTGGTTCCGTCATACACCCTCAAGTAGGGAGGCATCTTGAAGGTCTTTGGGCTAGAGTAAGGGGCAGCTTCTTCAGTGTATGGTTGTTCTACGAACCTTCCCACGTCATGTTTTGGGAGCTCCGGAGATCTGGTCGACCCTCTCTTGGTGTTCCTTCATTTGATCGCGAAGTGCCTTGTTTTCATTTTCCATTTATTCCATTTTCTTTAGGATAGCTATTAGCATACCATCGTCGGTCTGTGCCTCGATGGGTTGGTTATTTACTTGTGTAACCTCAGGTCCGCCCATGGCAGTGGTGGTCTTTACTGTCGGTACATGCCTTATGTTGCCTTGCGATGATTTCTCAACCAAGCCACTTATGGTACTTGTCAACCACTCTTCCAGTAGCTTCTTAACCACCGAGGGTGCTTCTTTAGCGGCAGACGTTGAATCTCCCTTTTCGTGCAAGATCGTCAGATCTTCGAACAGGGAAGATGAGATCTCTGCACCTGGTGTGATGCTGGGGGCTGCGTTTGTGATGACATCGTCACTGGCGTCGTTGAGAGGAACAAGAAGATGAGCTGTGACACCGACTATAGCTTTCGATCTAGTGTTATTTTATGCCATCTTTTGTTTTCGTGTGGTGTAGATAAAGGTAGTTGGTTGATCTCTAGGTGGATACTATGATTTTGATTCTCGAAATTACCACAGACGGCGCCAAATTGTCTGGCTCAAAAGTTAAAAATATACTTTGCAAGCTAGAAAACAATCAAAAATATGAAAGGGTAAATCGGAATCAAATATAATAGACCTAGAGATATAAGAACGATGTTATTGTTATAGATCTAATATTATAAGATGATATTATGAACTCAAGAGAAGATATTCATTAGAGATAGATATAGAGAGAGAATAGGATAAAATGGAAGAGTTGTATTATACACACTGATGCCTTTTACAATGGGAAGGTCCTCTTTATATAGGGGGAGGCCTTCCTTAAAATAATAATGAAAATACAAAAAGTGGTCGACGTCCTCCTAGCGAGGACACCAGGTTTTAACTGGCGTCGCCTTCACCCTTACGTTTGTGCCATGCCTTTACTATAGCGGATATACGCTTACTGGGCGTACCCTTCGGCGTAGAGACGTATAGGGCCAAATTTGACCCCATACAGATACCACTACCAATACTACTCAAACCATCATAAACCCTAGAATATCTACACTACCACATATTGGCCTTCAAACTTCAAATGACAAAAGTAATGAGCATTCTCCCACACTTCATGATCACACTGATACTACCATAACCCCTTACTGTCGGAAAATTAACCAAACAACATCCACCCGTCACTTCAACAATCATACCACTGAAGCCACCACAAATTCAACTAACAACAATCAACCCCACAGACAGCAACTCAGTCATAACAATAGATACACAACAATTACCCTTCCAAATCATACCTAGTGCCAATGTATCCTCGCCACCATCAGTAACACTGCTGTAATACCCACATGCCACAGCGCCACTACCACAAAAATGTTCGGATCAACCACTATACCTTACCACCTCCAATTCTACTACAACAAACTCTGGCATCATCACCACCACTACCAATGAACCAACACCACCACAACCTCCTTCATGAACCACCCAAATTCCTTCAACCATCATGACCAACACCACCCCCACCACTGCCAGACATCACTCTCATGCAGCAACAAATAGGGATTTTAATGGACAACATGGAGCCTCTCACCAACATCATTCAACAAGACATCAACACACACATGCATCCCGACCTGGTCATGCAAATACTGCATCAACAGTAGATAACCACCTTGGAACTCCAAACACAACTTCTCAACATTCATTAATGAAACATGCACCTCTATAAACACTATCATATTTTGCATACACCCCCACCTCAGAACTACTTGCCATGGTTTATGCCTCACCAACAACCCTTGGAGGAAACTCCCCCACCAAATCATCAAGAACATGAGCAAATGGAACTGCAGCAACCAATGCAGATGAGAATGTATCCAATTAGAGCATCACCTTCACCAGTGATGGAAGAAAACCAACAACAACCATAGGCAGAAGAAGAGACAGACACTTCGGAGACATTCATGGAGTCATTGACATTGAACGACTCTCTTACGATCTTCATGCAAGAAACTATCCAAAGAAAATTTCTAATTTTCATTACACCATGCTAGGCGAAAAACATCCTTTAATGCTCGACTCAACCCTTACTCATTGGAGGATAAATATATTGTTCTGATGATACCAAATCCCAATGACAACATACTACTACAGGTTCTCTATCAACCTCCACACCTGCTTATGCACCTGGAGCTATCATTACACTAACGGGGTCTTCATCACAACGATCATCTTATGAATATAATGCTATAGAATTGTAGAGGAGCTAATGGATTTGAATTTCGTAGGAAACTCCGCTTCCTACTAAGCTAGAACAACCCTTCCATTTTATGCCTCACTGAGACAAAAATACAGGATCACACTGTCCTACTTCAAGAATTGGATTTCATTAATCTTATTCAAGTAGCCGCTCATGGTCATTCAAGAGGAATAATTCTAATTTGGCATGCAAATGAGCTCACAGTAGACCCTGTGGCAGTCACAAGCCAAGAAATTCATGCCTCTGTTCAGGTAGGAAACCACCCTCCTAAATGGTTCTTATCAGCTGTTTATGCTAGTAATCACTATACCAATAGGAAAATCTTATGAAAAAACTTACAATAAATTAATAATTGTCATACATCAGCTTCGATCTTATGTGGAGATTTCAACGAGTTATGCTCATCCTCAGACAAAGTAGGTGGTAACCCTATTAATCAAAAGACAACTGCTACTTTAATAACTGTCTAAACTCTACTAACATGTTTGATCTAGCCTTCACTAAATCACGTTTTACATGGACTAACAAATCTAAAATAAGAACTAATGCGAGCGTTAATAATGCAACTCCTACCAGATTAATAATGGAGAAACTAGATAGAAAACTTTCCAACAAACCCTGGATAAAATTATTTGAAGATGCTATTGTTTTACACCTTCCAAGAACCCATTCAGATCATTTCCCATTATTACTTAATTTACAAAAATCCTTCCCAAAACCTACCACTAACTTTAAGTTTGAAAAAATGTGACTAAACCACCCAGATTTTAACCATATTATCTCAGCTCACTAGAATTCTAGCCAGTTATACTTTGATTCATAACACAATTTTACTACCCATCTTATAGATTGGAAAATTGGTACTTTTGGAAATATTTTTTACTTAAAAAAAAAAAAAAGAATCATACTTTTCAAATTAGCTGGTATTCAACAAATGGATCCCCACAAAAAAATCATTTCACTACAATCTCATCTGATACCTAATCTCATTTGCTTAAGCTACTGAAAAAAATGTGCACACAATTATTAACAACTTCAATAATCTACACAAACAATCCGGCCAACGCATTAAATTTACGAAATTAAAAATTCTCTTCTTAGTCAATGACCAAACGACACTAAGAACAGAATCTCCTCACTTCTTAACATGGCAACTACTCCTAACTTTGGCAGATACATAGGGATGCCAATAACTAACACCACTCCGTCTTCCACTGATTATCTATACCATATTGACCAACTAAATCACAAACTGGCTGGTTGGAAACATAAATGCTTTTCATTTGCTGGCCGAATGACCCTAATCACTTCTATTCTAAATACTACTACAACGGTCTAATATAATTCCATAAGTGGGGTCTGGGGGGTAATATGTACGCAGACCATACCCCTATTCCGAGGGATAGAGAAGCTATTTCCAGGACATCTTCGACTCAAGAAAGTAACAAGAGACGATATATTAGTACTACCAATAGACTCATACTAAAATAACATAATATAAACTAAAATAATATAAAATAATAAAATAACGGCAATATAAGAAATATAGCCAATACAAAAAGAAAGAATATATAATAATATCCAACAGATAAAGTCATGCATCAGTAGCTGACCAATAGAATCCTAAGACTAAAATCCTAAGACTAACTCCTAACTGGCTAGTGTCACTTTAGTGTTCTATTGAAATATTCATAACTTCCCCCTAACCTACAACCTTAATGCTCGACCTCCACCATTCCCTATCAAGGGTCATTTCCTCAGTAATCCTAAGTCGCGTCATATCCTGCATGATCACCTTTCCCCAATACTTTTTAGGTATCCCTCTAACTCTCCTCGTGACCACCACGGCCAGTCATTCACACCTCCTTACCGGTGCATCAGTGTTCCTCCTCTGAATGTGCCTGAACCATATGAGTCTTGCTTCCGCATCTTGTCCTCCATGGGAGCCACGCCCACCTTCTCTTTAATATCGTTATTCCTAATATTATTCATCCTTGTACGCCCGCACATCCACCTCAACATCCTCATCTCTGCTACTTTCATCTTCTGGGTGTGTGCGTTCTTAACCGCCAATACTCAGTCACGTACAACATGGCAGGCCTAATCACTACTCTATAAAACTTACCTTGTAGTAACAGTGGAACTTTCTTGTCACACAGGACTCCCGATGCTAACCTCCACTTCATTCATCTCACCCCAATACGGTGAATGGCATCCTCGTCGATCTCCCCAGTCCCCTAAATAACTTACCCAAGGTACTTGAAACAACTCCTTTTAGGAATGACTTGAGAGTCAAGCCTCACTTCCACAACCGCTTCTGTTGGCTCAGCCCTAAATTTTCACTCGAGGTATTCCATACCCTTTCCTTAAATAGAGGCTAGGTTGGAATATAGCTAGTGGTAGATATTTTTGTCGGTAGGTACGATACGGTATTTAGACATTTCGATTCAGTATTTTTGGTATTCTATTTCATAAAATGCCAGACCAATACCGTACCTAATTATATTCGATATGGTTTATTTTTCTCCTTTTAGTTTTGGTTTATTCAGTTCGGTAACTTCGTTTTATCCGGTTTGAATACTTACTAGTGTGTAGAATCATAGAATGTAATATTTTCAATTAAAGTACTCAAAAGTATAAAACAAAAAATGTTTGTTGATAAAAATTTTGTCCAAAACGAGCAAATATCAACCCAGAGAGATAAAATTGCACATAAAGGAATAATTTAATTATTAGAAATGTCTTATTACTTGCTTAGAGATAGATGAACTTAGATAATAAAGGAAAGTAAAATTTTAGATTTTTTATATTTACGTTATAATTAATAATATGTGTATTGTGCAATATAATATCTATTTTAGTACGGTATTGGTATTTTGATATTTTATTTTAAAATATCAAATACCATACATAATACCAATTATTTTTAAAAATCAAACCAAATATCATACCGAATATCAAAATATCAAATACAAATACCGAAATTTTTGGTTTCGGTATGGTAATTTAATATTTATGGAATTATGCATAACCTTAGCTAGTGGTAACCAAATCTAACTATGGGCAAACTACTAGCTACCCCCACACTGCACCTTAAACCAGTTTATTTATGGACCACTCCGACAACATGAAGATAACTTGTCACTCAGCTCTATCATACAAAATGGATCATGGAACCTCACATCACTTTCATTTGACATCCCACACTCCGTCCTTAACCATATTATTAGTAGCACCTTGTTAAAAACTTCAAGCAATCCTAAAGTCCAAATTCTTTTGGCATCCTTCACCAACCGCTATTGCATACAACCTAATATCAGCCCCTTTAACAAACATAAATTCCCTTCACAACTCTCTTGGGTATGCAAGATATATTCTACCAATAAAATTAAACACTTCTTCTTGGTCATGCTACAGTCCAAACTACCAACCCTCTCATTCCTCTCTCCACGCAACATTTCTACGGATACTACCTGCCCATTGTGCAGCTAAGCAACTTAGGATATAGATCAAATTTTTATCCGTTGTGCCTATACCTCATATATATGGCAGCATTTTGATATACCAATTCCACCGCAACTCATACAAAAATAGGTTAAACAGTTATTGTTTGGCTTTCCCCTTTTTTTCTTTTCTCTTTAGATTATTTGTCCTTGACTGAGAAAAGGCCTACTTGTCTGTGCACCTTTTGGTATTTTTTAATCTTTTGTATTACATAACAACCAATTTTGACGAAAGCACTGCCTTGTTCAGAAGGAAATGGAGATGAAAATCTAAAATGGAGAAGAAGGAGGAGGAGGAGAAATAGGAGGTGGAGAAAGAAGCCTAAAATTGTTTAAAAAGTGGGTACAACATAAAAAAAAAATAATAATAAAAAAAAAAAAAGTAGGTATATGACCAAATATGGGGCATGTGCAATTTAATAATTTGGAATTACCTAACAGATGAAGGGGCAATTTTTAAAAGTTAGTTCATGGTAGGGGTAAATACAGCTTTGATAGTATAACGGTTGGGATAAATTTGACCGACTAATATAACAAAGGCTAAATATAAAAACGGAAACGGGCCTGATATATCCATCTACTTTATTTTATTGTTCAATCTTGTCCCCCGTTATACTTTCCGTCCAAATTTACCCTTGCCGTCAATCAAAGTTCTATATTTGCCCCTATTTTAACGGCCGGGACACGTGGCACATTATGAATACGGAAAAGGGCCTGATATATCCCTATACTTTATTTTATTTTTCAATCTTATCCCTCGTTATACTTTCCGTCCAAGTTTACCCATGCCCTCCATCAAAGTTCTATATTTGCTCCTATTTTAATGGTCGGGACACGTGGCATATTTTAGGAGAAAGAACCAGTACAGAAAGAAAAAAAACTCAAAACCGACTTAGAATCCATGACCCTCATGCTCGTTTTTCCTCTCTTACTTTTTTCCCAAACTTCTCTTAAATAAATATTTTTAATTTGTGTAAGAGATTATCTTAGTTTGACAAAGAGATCAGGTTCAAGACATAAGGTTCTGTCATCTCTTTGCTTGTTGCCAATATTTTTTTCTTTACTTCTATTTTCTTATTCCTCACTCCTTTAATTTTTTTTCAAACTTCTCTTAAATAAAAACTTTTTAATCTGTGTAAGAGATTATCTTAGTTAGGGGTGTGCATTCGATTTATCGATTCGATTTTGACTCTTATCGATATTACTTATCGATTATCGATTTGTACATATGTTTATCGTTATCGTTTCAATAAGGTTTCAATTTTTTCGATTTCGATTTATTAATTTTTGGGGCTTATAGATTCGGTTATCGATTACACCAATAAGAAAATTTGCGGGATTCCATATAAAGTATATCGTCATAAACACGCCTAACTAATATGGACAAAAAGAAGCTAAAATAAGACGAACACTGTTTATAACATAAAAATTGTGTCAATAGACATATGCAACGAAACTAAAGTAAGGGATCAAATATATGCCACCAACACTCTAACGGTATTAAAAAAAATAAAATACATCATCACTGCTAACTCTATTTTTTATTAATTTGAACTTCATTCCCTTCAGCTTTAAATATGATCATTCCTTAAATGTGGCAAATGAAACAATTAGGGGTGTGCATTTGATTATCGATTCGATTTTGACCCTTATTAGTAATTACTTATCGATTATCGATTTGTACAACTGCTTATCGTTATCGTTTCAATAAGGTTTCGATTTTTTCGATTTCATTTATCGATGAACCGATAACAAATAATCGATTCGATTTATCGATAAACCGATTCGAATGCACACCCATAATCTTAGTCTGACAAAGAGATAAGGTTTAAAAAATAATTTTCGGCACCAGCATGACTTTATGAATGGTCTTGAGTACTTGGTCATGTATGAAATCTTACTATATTTGTCTTAGCCGTAGAAATTACTTTCCCAGCTTCATATAATTGTTCTAAATTGGAATCAACCTCCTATCGTTATTTTGAGATTGCCGGAGAAAGAATTCCATCAAGCTCGTCTGAAGTTTCAAATTTTCTGCCACACTTATTTTAATTTTTTCTTAAATCAATGAGATTGAAAAAATACATATGCAAAGAATTGTGGGCGACTTCGAGTAGTTTTATTGTCAAGGTGGAGTTTCATTCGGTGATAAGAAGAGGAAGAAAAAAATGTAAGGGAGTAAGGAATAAGAAAATAGAAGTAAAGAAAAAAATATTGGCAACAAGCAAAGAGATGACATGACCTTATGTCTTGAACCTCATCTCTTTGTCAAACTAAGATAATCTCTTACACAGATTAAAAGTATTTATTTAAGAGAAGTTTGGGAAAAAATTAAGAGAGGAAAAACGAGCATGAGGGTCATGGGTTCTAAGTCGGTTTCGAGTTTTTTTGTTTCTGTACTGGTTCTTTCTCCTAAAATATGCCACGTGTCCCGGTCGTTAAAATAGGAGCAAATATAGAACTTTGATGGAGGGCATGGGTAAACTTGGACGGAAAGTATAACGAGGGATAGGATTGAACAATAAAATAAAGTATAGGGATATATCAGGCCCTTTTTCGTATTCAGAATGTGCCATGTGTCCCGGCCGTTAAAATAGGGGCACATATAGAACTTTGATTGACGGCAAGGGTAAATTTGGACGGAAAGTATAACGGGGGACAAGATTGAACAATAAAACAAAGTAGAGGGATATATCAGGCCCTTTTCCGATATAAAAAATATCTAAAAATAGAGGGGTATATATGACCTTTTAACCTATTGGTCGGCTGAACTAACAAAAAAAAAATATCATTTGGTGGGTCATTCTCATTTATTCCTTTTGTCTTGACTAATTGTGATCGAAAGGACATACTTTTATTTAAATTTATTTAATTTCAAAGAAGAAAAAGAAAAACAAGATACCGAACAGTACTTCACAATTATTGTGATTGATCAGCACAATGAGTTACAATAAGAATAAATATATAGTTTTAGATTCATTTCATCTATTCCATACGTTACATTACAATTTTAAATCAGAAGAAATGACAAATTGATTCACTCTATCAATAATCGAGCCCGATATTCCGATTTTCTGTTTATGATCAGTCTCCTTGATCCTTATTTATCATTTCGGAGTTTTCTAAAAAGTAGAAATTTCAGAATAATGAATTTTTTGACATGTTATGTGCAAACAAAAAATGTTTATTGAAAGAGGGTCCATTCTAGCCATAAATATATAAAAAGAACTTATAATTCACAAAATTGGCCCCTTTAAACATTAATAAATATATTGAACAATAAGGAGTTATAGTTCTCTCATTTTCTGAATGATACGTATGTAGAATTCCTTTTATTGGTTTTGGGACAGTAGGACCCGATTATGATTTGAATTTATGTCGGAAACTTTATATTGGGAGTAAAGCATGTTCTAACGAAAATAATTTTATACTCCTAATTTAAACATAAGTGATAACACCTTTAATTAAAAGAATTACTTACCATTTTACCGCAACTCTAATCGGTGACCTTCATAGAATCCATGACACAAAAGTTAGGGAGAATTAGAAATTCTTCACATGAATTTGCAAAAAGATATAATATCCGTTGTTTGGCTAGTGATTTTATATATGTTAGTTTTCAAATAAATATTGTAGAAAGAATGACATGAACGATGATATTTTTGCAAATAATTCAAGAGTAAGGTTGTGATTGTTTTACGCAATAAATGACAGTCTAATGCATAAAGTATCTCAAGATTTAAAAAAGGGTTGTACCCTATAAGAGATGTAATGAAACAATTTTATACTGACGCAAATATCAGTAACTAATTTCACGAGTTGAGACCTATAGGACCAGGGGTGTATGTAGCCTCATAACATCGGGTACAATTGAACTAATAACTTTTGATACAAAGTAATAATTTATATGCAAAAAATACTAAAATCGCAATAAATTATAGATATGAACTCATAACTTTAAGGATATAATAGTTTGGTAGTAAAATTCTTAAATATTAAACTCATAGAGTTAAATCCTGGATCCGCCTATGCTATAGGCCACAGAAAGACAACTCCGAAACTCCCCTTCAACAGAATGGGGAATGAAAGGAAAAATTACTTTTAAATTTGGAGATAAAATAGAGAGTATTTTTTCTTATTAGAGGAATTTTCAGAAATGACTATTGTATAGTAGCTATTAACTTCATATAGATACCATATACATAATTACTTTGAGTAGCTACCTTTCAATTGTTATGGTAATGTACTGATGTATTTGAGCTATTATAGTCATGAATACAGTAGCGGCTAAAAATAGGGCAGTCCAGTTGTCAGCTGTTGTGTTCACATGTATTCATACCATGTATTCATGAATACAACGTAATAATAGGTCTCTTCAGTTATTTAATAATGGAATGTTGCTAGTTTAACGGGATACACTCCTAATATAACTCACATAAATCAATTATAACACAACATTATCAATAATGAGAAGATTTATCAAACGCCAAACACCAAATGTGATGACCTTTTTGGTCATCACTTATTTTCAAATGAAATTCTACGTTCCGATGCTTTAAAACCTCTCTTAACATCACCTCAATTTGCGTGCACAATCCGAACGTGTATCCGGAAAACCTAAATGTTAAAATCTGTAAAACAATAAGTTTTGACTATAAAATAAATTAATTTGACTTCGATCAATATTTTGTGTAAATAGAGTTGGGCCCGTGATTGGACGGTCTCGGAGTGTTCATAGAAAAATATGGGAATTGTACGTATGTCCGGAATCGAATTTCGAGGTCCCAATCCCAAGAAATGAATTTTTGAAAGAAATTACTTTCTAAAATTGTTTATAAGGTTTGGAAATGAATTTTGACTAGAACAAGTTTGCATCAGGGCCGTATTTTGGTTTCGGTGTCCGGTATAGGTCTTATATATGATTTAAGATAATTTTGTAGAGTTTGGTAAGAAACGGAGACCTTAAATGCAAATTTGATGTTCAAAGAAATTATGAGAAATTCCATTAATCCTAAGGTTTAATTCGATGTTCATGATGTTATTTTGGTGATTTGAGTACACGAAGAAGTCCATAGGATATCTTTGAGGCTGTGTGTGTATTTGATTTGGAGCCCCGGGGCCTCGGATGAGTTTTGGATAGGCTACACGATAAAATTTTGGGCTTAAGGAATTGCAAGCATGCAGGCTTCGTATGACGACCCGACCCGTCGTCTCATGTGTTACTAGTGGGTTTCCTCCATTTTATGCTTCTTCATGTTTCATTAACGATATGTGGTGTGTTAGAGTTGATTCAGATTGGTTTTGATAAGAAATGAGACACTTAGTCTCTTTAAGGAAGGTTTAAGTTGGAAAAGTAAACCGAACGTTAAATTATGAGTTATAGAGGTCCGATGCGATTTCTGGAGATTCGGTTAGCTTCGGGGGATAATTTTTGACTTAGGAGTGCGATCGAAATTGATTTTGGAGGTCCGGTGTAGAATTAGGCTTGAATTGACGAAGTTAGTATTCTGGCGAATTCCGGTTGATAGGTGAGATTTTGATCCGAGGGTCGGAATGGAATTCCGAGAGTTGTTGAAGCTTTGATATGTGAATAGTGATGTATGTGCAAAATTTCACATCGTTCGGACATCGTTCGGTTGGGGTTTTCATCGAATGCGTGTTTTTAAAGATCTTAGGCTTGAATCCGATGAGAATTGATGATTTTAGTGTTGTTCGATGTGTTGTGATAATTGGAACAAGCTTGGGTAATGTTTTAAGGCACGTTGATGCTTTTGGTTGAGGTCTCGAGGGCCTCGGGGTGGGTTCAGGTGGTTAAACGGAGAGTTTTTGAAGTTTGTTCCATGTTGAGGTTGTTGGTATCTGTTGGTTTCGCACCTGCGGTTATGGGACCGCAGGTGTTGTCGCGCAGAAGCGAGAGGGAAGGAGCAAAAGTTGAAATTGGCCCATGTCGGGTTCCGCAGAAGCGGAAATTTGGACAGCATAGACGGTCCTGCTGGTGCGAAATTTAGGCCGCAGAAGCGGTCAAGGCCCTTAAGTAAAGGTCTGCAGAAGCGGACGCGGACCGCAGATATGGAGGTCGCAGAAGCGACATTAGTGCCGTAGAAGCAGAATTGCCTAGTCAGTTATATTTAATTCCATCTTCGCAAATTTTTGAAAGAACCCAATATTTTCACTTCGGACTTGGAGGTTTTGGTGCGACGTTTGGAGAGGGAATCAAGGGACTTCATTGAGGTAAGGAATTCTCAGCCTAAAACCTAATCCTATGTGTTATTACATGAATTAAGGGTGAAAAATCAAGGAAATTAAAAGTCAAAAATGGAGGTTAGGGCTTGAAACTTAAGAGAATGAAATTTGGGAGTTTGAGGGAGAATTTGAGCTCCGATTTTGGTAAATTTGATATATAGATACTCGTGGCGAGATGAGGAATCCGGTGATGCAAATTTTATAATTTTTCGAGAAGTGGGCCAGGGGCTCGGGTTTTGCTTGTTTCAAGATTTCTGCTATTTCTCGATTGTTTTAGATTGGGTATTGTCCCTTTAGCATATTGTGATATATTCTCTCTGATTTTGATAAGATTCGATGCGCATGGAGGCCGGTTCGAGGGGCAAAGGCATCGCTAGAGATTTTACCGGTTAGAGGTGAGTAATACTTGTAAATGATATCCTGAGGGTTTGAAATCCCAAAATTGCACATCATAATGCTGTATTGAGGTGACTTGCACGCTAGATATGAGCGTGGGGTAGAGCACCATTGGGGATTGTGACTTGGTCCGTCCCGGTTGTTGATTCTTATCGGTATTTGACTGAAACTACTTGTTATCGTCATAGTTTGGGCTGATTGCCATGTTTGGGCTTCGTGCTAACTATGTGAATCCTTCGGGGATTGATATCAGTGTTTTAGCATATTTTGCATATCATTTGGTTCCAGCCCAAGGTTTTGAATACGGTTTTGCAAACTCAGCCATACTCCTAAGTTTCGAAAACTCAAGTGACATTTTAAATAATGATTTGGGCTGAGAACTACTATTTTATAAATGCCTAAAGGGCATATGATGATTTCTGGACTGAGCATGGATCGGGCTGCGCGCCGCAGCAGTGATTTGAAATCGTGGTAACAATGACATTGTATGAAGTGATTTGAAATAGTGGTAACAATGACACTGTATGATGTAAATTGGTCAGGTAACAATGACTGACCGGTCAGGTAACAATGACTGACCATGAATTAATTGATGCCACGAGATGGCTTGATATTGTGCTTGGGTTGTAGGAGCCTCTCTGGAGTTGGTATACACCCCAGTAAGCGTCGTCGACTATAAATAAATATGGATGGCTCGGGCTGCACGCTATAGTGGGTACTGGAATGTATCATCATATACATTGCATTGCATTCATACATTTGTTCATTATTGTTGCTTGTGATATTTTTTGAGATATCTATATGATGTTATGGTATTATCCGATCATTCCTAAAGAGGATAACTTTCAGACAGTGGTCAAAATGACATTGTATTAAGCATTTGGTCAGGTGACAACGACTGACCAGGAATGACACCGTGCGGTCAGGTAACAATGGCTGACCATGAACGAGAATAAGGCCCGAGGGGCGAGGTTCTATGTATAGCGACACTAATTGATTGAGATTATTTTGTAACTGTTGAAAAGATTACTTTCGAAAGAGGTTTAAACTGAACCAAGATATTTCCAAAGGTTTCACAGTTTCACTGATTTCTAAAGGAGTTTTGCACTGTTTCTATACAATATTTTCTTGCTGCTCATTTACTATTTACCTTTATTACACACTGAGTTGGAGTACTCACTTTACTCCCTTCACCTCGCGTGTAGTTGTAGGTGTTGTTCACCCGGTAGCGGGTCAATAGCTGATTGAAGGTATTACTATTAAAGTTGAGTAGAGTGACCGCCTGCGTTCGTAGCACTGGACTTCGTCCTTTGATTCCAGATTTTATTTTGTATATTGGTGGCCTTATAGTTGTGTTCAGAGTTCTTTAGATACTTGTGGCTTGTGACACCCCGATCGGGCTGTGTTGTAAATACTGGTTATTATTGTCATTAAGCTATATTAATCGATTCACTTATGTTTAATAATTTTTAAAGAGAGACAGCTTGGGTTAGTTGGCTAGCCTTGTCTTCACGAGAGGCACTATCACGACCGGGTTTGAAAATTGGGTCGTGACAAGTTGGTATTAGAGCCTAGGTTACTAGGTCTCATGAGCCATGAGCAGGTTTCGTAGAGTCTTGCGGAGCGGTACGGTGACACCTGAATTTCTCCTCGGGAGGCTACAAAACCTTTAGGAAAACTTCACTTTATTGGAATTCGTAATGATCCCACCCGATTCAGCTTGAGATATAACTCTTGAAATTCCTTCCACACGTCTGTATGCGCGCATGAGCGCTCAGTGTTATATGTGCCTTGATGGCTTATGATTCCCCAATCAAGGGGCGAGATATAATCTCGGTGAGTTTGATGTTGGGCCAGTATGGAGGACTTGAGGCTGGATCTTTGCTTATGGCTTGAGCATTGAGGTGATGATTGTGTGAGCAAGTGTTTGAACTTATATGTTCAGAATTGTCCCTACTAGCCAGAATGGCGGTTCGATATACATGTGATAAGTATGTTAGTACTGCAAGATGTATCCATGTCATCTTGGTAATGACGAATAAGTCTGTTGGATAATAGATGAGCTGTTAAGTATTTAATTCCTATTGTGATTTGATGTGTAGCCCGAATTATGGGCGCATGAAGAATATTTTCGTGTCTCCTAGTTGGAAAGTAAAGTGCAATACATCTGGTGGTATGAGTTCAAACTCAGAAAGATTAAATTGGTTGTGTAACGTATATGACAGTGGGAGGTGTGCTGAAATGCTCAATTGAGGCGAAGCAGGTGGAAAATCCCGTGTACAGTGTTCTTGAGTGGTACGATCCTTACGTTTATGTTAGAAGATTTCGTGGCTAATTAAAGGGTATGTGTTGACATCAGAAAATTTGGGTCACTTAAGAGGGTCGACTCAGTTGATGTGGGAATGAATACGAGGTTTGTAGAGGATCACAGTACTAGCTGGTCTGTATTTTTAAAAAACTTGTGCATGATTTGAGTTTAATCTCATTGTGGCATTGTGGCATCATTTGAGTAAAAATGTTATGATTTGTTAAGTGTGTCTTGATATATGGCTTCGAGCCAAGTTGGGGAGGTTACTATTGATTAGCTTATTGCACGATCATGTGCTATATTGGTTCCGTTTTGAGGTATGCTGGCGGATCAGTCCTGGTTGCAGAAAATTAGCCGAGGATGGCACGAGTGAAGCAAAATTTTGATAAAGGTTATATGGTGCTTCGTAGATGTGAGAAAATAATAGGATGTCTTGAGTTGTTGTTGATAAAGAATGCTCATTGTATAGAGAAGGAAGATAATATTTGTACTGGAATGAGATCATATTATGCGATGTCAGAGTGCTAATAAGGCACGCGTGGTTCTGTTCATTAAGTCAGGTAAATTGCAGTGCAAATAGGAAGTAAATGAATTTCGAGAATGGTTTTATTGTGTTCAATATTCTACATGTAACAATCAAGTGTTTTAAGGCCGTGTATGTGGGGAGAGACTATGTTTTCATCGGAAAGGTCAAGACTTAAGGTATTTTTATGTTGATTATGGGATTTTATGTATTAGTATCTGGAAAGTAAAGGTAACGAACTTAGATTTGTAGGAAGATCTTCAGAGTAAAGTATTTCGGAATGTGGTATTTCTGGTAATCAATTGAGAGGGTATTCAGTGGTCTATAGGTCCTAGACAGTATGGTCTTATGTTCAAGTCTCGTGTGTTAAGCCTGGGCTGAGGCATTGTGATGCTACGGTGAGGGAGAAATATCAAGTTGATGATGAATCAGAGGGGAAATTAGATAGATGGAATAGTTTGATAGTAGACCGAATCAGTATGGTAAAGATATGATTAATTCTTTGTATGTGTTTGAGGTAACGGATTTTTAGAAGTATTATGCAGTGAAGCTCTGGAGTTCTGATAGTTTTCTTACCTTGGTTTAGGTAGAAGGATTCAGTCCTGGCACTTTAGCTTGTGCGATGGAATTGGGAGAGAGTTTTTGATGAGTTTTATCATGGTTTGGAGACGTATATATTGTCTATGGGCATGCGAAGCATGGAATGCGTAATGGTTTCTCTTCTAGATGGGATTGATGGAGAGTTCTTGACTAATGGAGTACATAGGTATTTATGGTTAGGAAGGGAGATTGAGTTCTCATGTATTACTAGTGTGGTATGGTATACGCGATATGTTGTGGAGGATTGGGATTTGTGTGTGTAAGGTTTCGGTTTAGTTTAGAATGGAAAGTCATTAAATTCTTTGCAGCACCGGCAACTACAGGTGATTTAAGAATCGATCTTCAGATGATTAAGGAAAATGGTATTGCTATTTTAGTGATTTGACGGGGGTATATGTTCGATAAAAGGGGAAGGTGATGTAAAATGATAATACTTTGGGGGTATTGCAGTATTTTCTTGTTGGATCGACTGTGGATATTTGATTTTGTTGATGGCACAGGGAAATTTTGGAATATCTTTCATTGAATGATTGGGTACTTGAGATAAAATAGGTATCCATGCTGCGGAATTTGGGATCAGATATAATGATTCGTGTGTTGTATGGAGTTGGAGACTGGGAGTTCTCAGATACAGTCTATGTCGTGGTTCTGGATCGTGTGTATTCGATACTGTTTAGCGGCTATTGAGATTTGGAGGCCCGAGTGGATCTTTCTTTGCTTGGTATATTAGATTTTGGATAGATATTGGGGTGCATACTGGTTGCCTCAGTGTTGGGTTATTCTAGACTATTGTTCTATGGGCTATGTCGGAAAATGCCATAGGTTGTGTGGCAAGGTGCATTAGATTATGTTCTAGTAGAGTGGTTTATATTTTCAAGGACCAGTGGATGGCTAGAAAGGATTGATGTTCTTGATTGGGCCTTCGTGATGGATATCAGTGCAGAGGTTTCTACCATTGATCTAGTTCCGGTATTGAGGGACTTTTTTGGATGCATTTTTTATGGTCGGCATGTCACCGGGATAGATTGTAGATTTTGGTATTTATTTGGTGTCATGCACCGTATCGTACGGCTCCGGTAGGAGTTATAGTAGTGGAAGGAGAAGCTTCAAGCTTCTTGGCAATGAGTTCGTTGGTAAGCAGGTTGGATACGTGTTTAGCTTGAGTTTGCTTGGTTGGCCCCAAATTGTGTTGTTGAGGGATAGATTGAATCTATCGTTACTGAGCTTGTTAGTGATCTAAGGGGAGCTATGAATTTTTTTTTGATATTGTGAGACGTTATGATTAGTTGTTTATGGGCACGTGTGGTGCGATTCTATTGTCAATTCATAGTGAAAGTCAAGCATGAAGAGTACTTGGGTGCTAATCGGTAAATGGAGTGTTGGCTATGACCTATTGGGTTATGTTTCGTATGTTATTAGTTTCACCGTGGGTGGAATGAATTGCTTTGGTTTCAGAAATCAAATTTTGCGTAGCTGTCGATTTTTTATCACAGTGTCTTGAGGTACAACTCTTTCATTTGAGTCATTTGTTATGATTTGAGTATGTTCAGACCGTTTCTTACTTGTGTGTGTATTATGCAAGTTGTGGCTTAGGCCTGTGTTGAGATTTCATATCACCCGAATAGCGTGTTAGATTAAAGGTGATTGTTGGGGTCATTAATGAATACGAACAGATTTGATTTCAGCTTGTCGGAAGGATAATATGGAGGTTCGGGTCGGAAATTTATTGTGGTATTAGTAAAAAGGGAAGTGATTCATGAATGCTTGATATGAGAAATGGTTACAGTTTACAACATGTTTTATTTATCGTTGGCAGTATATGGAAGTGTTGGAATAAGGCTTTAGCTAATAAGAGGTTCTTAGCCGGTATCTGGTTACTGGGGGCAACTGTTGTGAATAGAAGTTATAGTTTCGAGTGTTTGGGTTGTATGGTATGTCATATGATTTCACCTGAGGTTGCAGGTATGGGTATTTACAGCGGGTTCGAACTTATTTTGAGTATAGATGTGAGGTTCTGGTCTTGTACATGACTTCAATAAGTGCAATGTGGTTATGCCATTATGGTCTAGATGGGTTGTGAGATTTTAGCTATGTTGCGTTATCGGACCTATGTGAGATAGGGTGACATGGAATCACCCCGGATATATGCTTAGTAAGGTCATTCAGCCATTGAGTTTCTTCCAGTATAACTCCAGGTACGCTCAAGGACGAGCGTTGGTTTAAGTTGAGGAGGATGTGACGATCGACCCGTCGTCTCATGTGTTACTGCTCCATTTCTCCTATTTTATGCTTCTTCATGTTTCGGTATCGGTATATGGTGTGCTAGAGTTAATTCTGATCGGTATGTGGTGTGCTAGAGTTAATTCCGAGAGTTCATGTTTCGGTATCGGTATGTGGTGTGCTAGGTTGTTCTGACGTTGTTTGGTTGGCTTTTTGATCGAATGTGTGTTTCAGAAGTTTTTAAAGAACTTAGGCTTGAATCCGATGAGAATTGATGATTTTAGTGTTGTTTGTTGTGTTGTGATGATTGGAACAAGTTTGGGTAATGTTTTAAGTCATGTTTGTGCTTTTGGTTGAGGTCCCGAGGGCCTCGGGGTGAGTTCGGGTGGTTAAACAGAGAGTTTTTTAAGTTTGTTGCATGTTGAGGTTATTGGTATCTGTTGGTTTCGCACCTGCGGTTATGGGACCGCAGGTATAGTCTCGCAGAAGTGAGAGGGAAGGCACAAAAGCGGAAATTGGTCCATGTCAGGTTCCGCATAAGGGGAACTTTGGACCGCCTAGGCGGTCCCGCTGGTGCGAAATTTGGGCCGCAGAAGCGGTCAAGGCCCTTAAGTGAAGGTCCGCAGAAGCAGATACAGAGGTTGTAAAAACGACATTAGTACCGTAGAAGCCGAATTGCCTGGTCAGTTATATTTAATTCCATCTTCACGAATTGTTGAAAGAACCCAATATTCTCACTTCGGACTTGGAGGTTTTGGTGCGACGTTTGGAGATGGAATCAAGGGACTTCATTGATGTAAGGAATACTAAGCCTAAAACATAATCCTATATGTTATTACATGAATTAAGGGTGAAAATCAAGGAAATTAGAAGTCAAAATGGAGGTTAGGGCTTAAAACTTAAGAGAATAAAATCCTGGAGTTTGAGGGAGCATTTGCGCTCCGATTTTGGTAAATTTGATATGTATAGACTCGTGGCGAGATGAGGAATCCGGTGATATAAATTTTATAATTTTTCTAGAAGTGGGCCCGGGGCTCGGGTTTTGCTAGTTTCGAGATGTCTGCTATTTATCGATTGTTTTCGATCGGGTATTGTCCCTTTAGCATATTGTGATGTATTCGCTCTGATTTTGGTTAGATTCGACACGCGTGGAGACCAGTTTGAGGGGTAAAGGCATCGCGAGCTAGATATTTCACCGCTTCGAGGTGAGTAATACTTGTAAATAATATCCTGAGGGTTTGAAACCCCGAATTTGCACATCGTAGTATTGTATTGAGGTGACTTGCACGCCGGATATGAGTGTGGGGTAGAGTACCATTGGGGATTGTGACTTGGTCCATCCCGGTTGTTGATTCTTATCTCGTATTTGACTGGAACTACTTGTTATCGTCATAATTTGGGTTGATTTCCATGTTTGGGCTTCGTGCCAACTATGTGAATCCTTCGGGGATTGATATTACTGTTTTAGCATATTTTGCATATCATTTGGTTCCAGTCCAAGGTTTTAAATACGGTTTTGCAAACTCAGCCATACTCCTAAGTTTTGAAAACTCAAGTGACATTTTAAATGATAATTCGGGCTGAGAAATACTATTTTATAAATTCCCAAGGGGCTTATGATGATTCCTGGACTAAGCATGGCTAGGGTTGCGCGCTGCAGCAGTGATTTGAAAT